>JASDQU010107226.1:0-76781 GCA_032191745.1 Picea mariana | reverse complement strand
TAGACCAACAAATTCTACTTCTGGGACTAGGATCACCACACTGAAGAATAGATGCTCGACATGTGGAGAGCCACATTACCAGAGAGACCTTCCTATTGAGAAGGTCAAAGATTTTGTATCATCAGAACCTACTACAGTTGGAGACTTGGGAAAGTCCCACAAGATACATGATGTGGTGAAAAATCACCACGATGAGCACCAGTCCACCATGCTCGAGACATCAAGTATGATCGTCAATCAACCTTTTAGTATTTTGATAGATCCAGGATCTACAAAAATATTTATTTCTATTGAAGTGCTTAAAATAATTAAGGTAAAGGAAATCAATCGGGATGAGTTCACATCCGTATAAATGACATCAGGAGCCAAACAAAAAGTTGGAGGAAAGGTTGTTGATTGTAGCATTAACTTGGGTGATTTTGTAATGAAGGAAAACATTTATGTCACGATATTAGGAGCTTATGACATAGTTATTGGCATCATCTGGTTAGAATCACACGATGTGATACTTAACTGCAAGACGAAATGGTTAATTTTGATAGATGATTTGGGACAGAGTAGAGTGATTATGGGAAGAAACCAGGGGGGGTCACTGAGATTTATTTCTTTCCTACAATTACAGAAAAGTATGTGCAAGGGGTGTAAGTTATGCACCATCTTAGTGCTAAATGAAAAGGGAGATATGGAAGAATTAGAAAACCTTCCTATAGTATTGGAATTTTTTTATGTATTTCCTGAGGAATTACCAGGTTTTCCGCCAAAAAGAGAATTGGAGTTTACCATAGATTTGAATCCTGGAACTGAATGTATTGCAAGAACTTTGTACCAAATGTTGACACCAGAATTGGAGGAGTTGAAAATGCAATTGAAGGAGTTATTATACTTGGGACTTATACATCCAAGCCTTTCACCATGTGGTGCACCCATGATTTTTGTTAGAAAGAAGGATGGATTGTGGATGATTTGCATTGATTACCATCAATTGAACAAAGCCACGATCAAGAATCAGTATCCGTTGCCAAGAATAGATTATTTATTTGATCAAATGAAGGGAGAAATGATGTTTTCAAATATTTACTTGAGGTAGGGATATCATCAATTGTGAATTAAGGAATAATATATCCCTAAGACCACATTTAAGATGAGATTCAGACACTATGAGTTTACTGTTTTACCGTTCAGATTGACGAACGCCCCTGGTGTATTCATGAGTTTGATGAATGGGGTGTTACATGAATATTTGGAAAAGTTTTTACAAGTATTTATTGATGATATATTGATTTATTCTTGGAAAAAAGAAGAACACGACGAACACTTGAGGTTGGTTTTACAGTGTCTGAGAAAAAACAATTTGTATGAGAAGTTGTGAAAGTGTTATTTTTAACAAACAAAGATTCATTACTTGGGACAATTCATATATGGAGAAGGTATCATTGTGGATCCAACGAAAGTAGATGCTATTATCAAATGGTCAACACCAAAAAAAATACAATAAGTACGTAGCTTTATGGAGTTAGAAGGTTATTGCCAACGTTTCATTGAATGTTTTTAGAAGATAGAAAATCCAATCACGGAATCACAGAAGAAAAACATGAAATTTGTATGGTCAGAAAAATGCATGGAAGCATTTCAAAATATTAAGGATTTATTTACGACAACACCGATACTTAAGGTACCTGATATGCAAAAGTTATTATGGGTATGCACTGACACATCCAAGGAATTTTTGGGTGGATTTTTGATGCAATACAGTCTAGTGATCACTTACACCTCAAGGAAATTAAGAAATCATGAAGGGAATTACACAATGCATGACTTGGAGTTATTAGAAATTGTATATTCCTTAGAAGTTTGGAGACATTATCTGATTGGATGAAAATTCGAATTAAAGGAAAATCATTGTGGATTGCAGCATATTTTTATCTAAACTGACCTGAACACGCGACAAAGGAGTTGGTCAGAACTACTTAGCGAATACAATTTTGATATTACTTACGTTGAAGGAAAGATTTACATAGTAGAAGATGCATTAAGTCGGATACCACACATATTATCAGTAATACCTCTTAAGATGAATGTTTGAGAAAAGATTCTATCTTTACAGATTGATGATGATTGGTACAAGGAAGTGAAGGATAATACCAGACAAGATACCATGATAGTAACAAGGTATGAATTTTATTATTTAGAGTGTGACAGATTGTTGAGGTATAACGACAAAATTTATGTAACTTGAAACAACAAGTTAAGTTTGATTTTAAGAAAACCTCATCGAGAAGTATACATGGCTCATCCTGGAGTCGCGAAGATGAAGGCAGACATTAAGCCTTTAATCTTATGAAAAGGAATGAAAGAGGATATAGTTAATTATGTGGAGAGATGTCTAGAATGTCAGCAAGTGAAGGTTGGGCATAGACATCAAGCAGGATTGTTACAACCACACACTATTCTTGAATCGAAATGGGAAGTCATTTCGATGGATTTTATTATTGGATTTTCACTGATGGCAAGGAGACATGATTCAATTTTTGTAGTCATTGAAACTTTGACGAAGAGTGCACACTTTATTCCTTTGTGCACTACGTATCAGGCACCAGAAATAACTAGAGTATTTTTTAGAGAGATTGTGAGCTTGCACAGGGTAACAAGAAAGATCCTATCTAATCGTGGATCAGTGTTTACAAGACAATTTTGGAGTAGTTTCCAAGAGGCTTTGGGAACACAATTAATTTTAGTACAGAATATCACCCAAAGGCAGATGGAAAAAATGAAAGGATGAATCAAATATCAGATGATATGCTTTGGATGTACATGATGGATCAAAAAAAGGGTTGGGAAGACTTATTTCCATTGGTAGAGTTTGCATACAACAAAAACTACTAGAGTACTATTAATATGGCACCATTTGAATTTATTTATGGACGACTGTGTTAGAAATCTTTGAGTTGGGATAGACTAGAGGATAGGGTCCTAGTGGGACTGGAAGTGATCCAATAAATGGAATAATAAATGTGATCAATAAGAAAAAATAAAAGAAGCACAAGATCAACATAAGAGTTATGATGATGTGCATTGCATTGACTGCAGTTATGAGGTTGGCGACATAGTTTTCTTGCGGGTAAAAATGCATAATAGTTCAATAAAGATTGGAAAGGCTTATAAACTCTCTCCTAGGTTTGTGGTACCTTTTTAGGTTGTGTAAAAGAAAGGACTCGTGGATTACCGACTAGCCTTTCCTGATTCTTCGAGGCATATGAACGATGTATTTCATGTATCTGTTTTGCGACATTATATTTTAGATCTGTCACATGTTATTTACATGAGTTATTTGTAGGTGTCGGATGAGGGTGCTCTCATGGAGGAGTCGATCCACATACTAGACCATATCACTTGAAAACTACGACGTCGAACAATAGATCAGGTCAAGGTCTAGTGGGATAGTTATAGCCCACATTCGGCTACATGGGAAGATGCATATGAGATGCGTCAATGGTTTTCTTATTTGTTTGATAGATTAGATATGTAGTTATGTGTTGGATACATTTACTACTTTCATTGTTATATTTTAAAAACTTCGAGACAAATTTTAAAACAAGAAGGGGTGTATGTAACATCCAATTCTATTAAACACATTTATAGTCACTTATTCTTTGAGGACACTTGTGGGCAAGTGATCTGGTTATGATACATTATGATTATGATGCCATTTTGATCGTATGTTAGATTCGATATGTATTCATGTATCGACATGTATTACTGATGAGTTTCCCTGAGTGTGCAAGATACATGATAGGTTGATGATGCAGATGGCATCAACGATTTCCCTTGGAGTTCAGATTGAGTCAGGGAGTGGATTTTTATATGTTTTGAGTATTTGATTACATGCATGTGATTTATATGATGATTTTAGTATGGATATTATATTTATGGATGATTGAAAACATTCTTGCCAGTGGATCCAGGCTCAATGATTCTTGCTAATCTGACTCACATAAGGAGTAAAGGGGTCATGCACGGGAACTAGACAATTGAGGGAGAGGTGTGGCAACATCCATGTCACATCCTACTAGCACCCTTTCCATGACCTGAATGCATGGTTAAGTATTACCACATTCTAAGAGGTCCACGATGCCGTGAGGGAGAACTGAGACAATCACTCACGAAGAATTCCAAGGGGTGAACAATAAGGCCGAATCCTTATTTATTAGACAACCCTCAGTCTCTCACAAGGTTGATCGAGTGGAGTGTTGACTCCAAGTGTCATACACACTTCCAAAACTAGTCAAAGGCGGCTAGTACCCTTAGATCATGGAGGTGTGTCTTGAAGGGCATGTTGCATAAATATAATTGTGAACAATAAAATCTAGACTACCTAGAAAATATAATGAAATGTTTAAACCTTGTTAGAATAGAGTATTAATTAATAATTAATTTCTAAGCTAAGAAATCTAACCAGAGTCTAAGCCTAAGTCTAAACCTAAGTCTAAGTCTAATTTTAAATAAATGACAAAACAAAATTATTAAACAAGTTAAGGAATTGTGATATAATCAAACTCTAAGAAAAGAGGGATTAAGAATTAAAAGTTAGGTAGATGCACATGTGTGCATGAAAATAATAAAAGAGATTTTAAATTAAAAAGATAAATTAAAACATGATAGAATAGGTTTTCCACATAGAAAAGCATCTTCAGTCAATCTACCACTAATCTTAACTAAAAGAAGACTCTTAATCCAACTTAAACTAAAATCTAGTTAGGGGACAAAAATTAAATGAGGGATTGGGGAACTAAGGGACAACTAAGAGAAAAAATAGGAGAAAATTGGGGAATGTGACGGAAATTTCCTAAATAAATAATATAAAAAGGTATTTAACATGTGCAAATTCGGGAGAATGTGACACATGTAGTGGGTGAATAAGCCTTTAATTAAATTATTAAAAATTAATTAATTGGGCATGAGGACATGTGTTATTGGGAATTTTTCTATAAAAGAATTGAAGAGAAAATGAGAGGAATCACTTTTTGATAGTACTGTTATGTTGCCAAATTTTTTCTTGACTAAGTTTTACTTGTGAGAGTTGAGTTCCAAGGATTGAAAGGAGTGGAGGCTCTGCCTTGGGAGGCAAGTTTTGGGAGCTATTTTTTTTAGTTTCATGTGTGTGGCTCCTTTGGGGCTCAAGGGGATATGTGGGAATAAGAGTACCCCTAGCATTGGCTGGGAGGTACTGGTGAAGTCTTTGGTTAGCAGGCTTAGGGAAGGAGTTGCACAGGTTTGTGTTCAAATGGAATCATCTTCATCTTTCAACCATCTTGGATATGGTATTTTATGTGTACATTGTTGATTTCTGGTGTATTATATATTTACAGTACAATAATTCTGTGAAATTAATTGATAATTGACATAAGAATTTTCCTTGAACATAAGTTCCATGTGTAAATATGCTACTAGAAATAGTTTATTCGAGACCTTCATCAATGGTCCTTGTTTATATAAAAATTCTTGTTGTGTATTAGATAATGGGTATTCTGATTATATATGGATAATCATTCCTGTTGTTAAATAGAATACCTTATATGACTGTAGTTGATGGATGGTCTGAATTGATAGATGTAATAAATGTTGGTAGTTTTTCTCTATTTATTTGTCAATATCGATGCTCATCCCCAGAATCTGTTGTAAGATTAGAATAGTTTTATGCATATGTTAAGGAGCACTATGCATAGAATTACAAATGTTTATATTGAGTAGCAATTTAATGGAAGGTTTTGAAACAGGGATGAATAGAAAATGATCGCTTAGTGATAGAGATTTGGTTATATTAGTTGTTATTAGTTTTTGTGAGCGGTGTACGAATTATCATAGGCGCAAATTAATGTTAAGAATAGAGATATCTTTTGTAAATTGTATGAGTGATGTAGAATTAGTTTTATTTAAAAAGACCATATTATTATTGAACTTATCGAATTGTTATAGATGTTTTTCTCATTAGAATTGTAATTCATAATTGTCCTACATATTATTACGCAGTGACAGAGAAGCTAATTATGTAGTCGATGGATTCTACTACTAGTAAGAGTTTTAGGTCGGATTAACGATTCTGGAGGGTTCTTTTCAGAGAATGTAATTTCAGTTAATTGTGGTTAAACAAAATTATCATTTTATTATTTTGTTTCTCCATTGATATTCATATATTTCTGAATTTTTATGTTGAACCCTCAAATTCGACAACAGCATCTTTCAATTTCGTAACATACATGTGTTCGTTTTCGTTTTCCTGTCTTAATAAAATTATAATTTGTAATAATACCTACTTCGAGTTCTGAACCACCATAATTTAAAATTACACGAAATTCTTCAAGTTTATGATTGTATTACTGTTATGAGTTGGAATGAAAGACTCACCAGGTGACTTAGTTAAACTTGTTAACGACAATTTTTCCACTACTACATAATTAATAGTTAAGTACCACTTAATTATTAAGTGAAACTGAGAGATTTTCGTGATGAATTTCAGTCATATTCTAACCAATTTGTGGCATCCACGGATGCATTTTCCTCTCTCGTTATCTTCATCCAAAACCCTCTTGAAATATACACTTGACACTGAGAGGGGGTGAACTAGTGTCTGAAACTTTGACTACTTTTCACACTCTCATAAATTAAATGAATAAGGTATATGCATCTCAATTAATAATTCATTTATTTTAACTAAAAAGACTTCAAATCTTTTGTAGTCTTGATTTTCATTTATCATTTTTTGTTTAGTTTATTTTTATAGATTTATTAATTTATGCAGATAGGCGCTTCTTTCAAACCATTTCTATCCAAATGATTGTGGGCTTAAGACCACGATTTTATTAACCTTAGTGCCTCTTTTATTTCCTTGTTCTTTTACACCGTATCTCTACCTTATAATATGCCCGGTTGTAAGTTAATACCATATGATTTAAATTTTCTTCAAGAAGTTATCATATCGATGGTCTAGTCTAATCCTTGGGAAACTTTATTGGCTCCGGATCATTTTCAATACTTCACGATCGACGGTGCTAACTTAATTAGTCATTGAGATGGATGACTTTCATTTATTCCTAGATTTGGAATATTTGGGACTCCGAGATATTTATGCCTCTTGCTTCCAACTATCCTCAGAGTGGTGAAGTTATGTTCCACCATTGATCTTTTCCCTGGTCTCATCCAATGGTCTCGATCAACAAACGTGTTGTATCCTTCTTGTTAATGTCTATGCAAATTAATATTCTCTTCTAAACCTTCTTCACTGACATAACCTTATGACGGATGGTCATATATATACTACCCCATTTCTCATTTAAATTTGACTAATTTTTGTTTTTGGATGATCGACAACTTCGACATAATATTCAGTTGAGATGGATGGTCCTTTTTCACTTCGGGACTTCGTTGTTTCGGGACTTCGGCTTTTATATTCTACCAACTCTTCCGAAGAAAATTCCACCAGAGTGCGTATCAACACTTTCTTGCTTCATAAACTTCACATGTCCATGATCTAGGCACAAAGGAGCTCCCGCTCTCTGGGTATTTGGCTATTTGTGACTTCAGCCTTTGGCGCTTCAGGTAGTTTTGCTGGTAGGAGAAGCTGTATATCATCGAAGGATGTACTCCTAGAGTGACATAGCTTGTTGAAGTCATTGTTGACGTCCCACTATATGAGTGGATGCCACGTGTCACCTTGATTCATGACTTTCATATACCTAATGTCCCAACTATACCTTGAAACTTGTCACTAGCCGATTGGGCCATGTGTCATATTTATCTTCCACCACATGTCTTACTTCATGGCTTCAGGACTTTTGACACTTTTATACCATGCTTCGATTATTGTTGAAGTGGCAAATAGATATACCATTATAGATTTCCAACTATCTTGATCCTATGGCCTTTGTTTATTCTGGAACTTCAGGGTTTGGGAGTTCTTTGTTTATCTGAGATGTTTATCATTGGAGTAGGTCAAGGCCATAGCTAACCACTGTATTCCTTAGCGTGCTCTAAATATTTTCACTCCATATCAATAGTTGATGAGTTTTCCTATTCTTCCTCTGATCCAATGGTTGAACGAGAGTACGTGACTTTGGGGCTTCAGCCTTCGGGTAAACTTACCGTTTTTAGACTCCTTTTCACTGGAGTGGTCAGTGTCGTAGTTGACTACCTTATTTCGTTTATTTTGATCTGATGGTTTCAATATTTTCACTCCAATTCAAAGGTTGACAAGATTTCATGACTTCGGGGCTTTGGCTTTCAGGTAATCTTACCTTTTTTAGACTACTTTTCGTCGAAGTGGTAAGCACTAGAGTTGACCACCTAACCCAACTACTCGTATTTTTCCCGAGGAGATCTTATATCAGCGGTCGCCAAGAGCTCGTTTAATCCAAGACTTTGGGATATTGTGGTTTACACTGTCCTTCCACTAAACTCGATTGGATGGTCGAGAATTCATCTGAAGTCCCTCCTTGATCTAACAGCTGGCATGATTTCACGACTTTGTGACTTTGCAATTTCGTGCCTCTGCTTTATTTCTAATGTTCGCCAAAGTGGCGAAGTTTCAATGTCCTGAAATCTACGCTATCCTTCCACTTGGATTTGATCAATGGTTCTAACTGATTTTATGGTAACGATTACTCCTAAAATTTGAATGGACAATTACATTTCCATGATACTTCACAAGGTATTATTCTATGTAGGATTTGGCTTCTACGTGATCTGAAGGTCCAAGATTTTCCTGAGAACTATATCAACCGATAGTATTCTTCCTTGATTCTTTTGGAGTTTTACTGTGGGAATTTCAATCCTGGTAGAACTTATGCAATGCACTCTCCCTTATGAGCTTTCTGTCATCCTTTCCAAAGACCTTAACATTGCATGCTTTGATTTTGTGTGTGTATTCTTTGTAGAATCTCCTCGCTATCTCTCCTAAGCTTTAGGAACATAGGATTATTGTTGATCCTATCGTGATCAACAATGATCACGAATTTCTTCTGCCCCAAGGTGATATTTATTTTCCTCTGATTATTGTACATGTTTGACCCATGTTGCCATCAATGACAACACATAATTAATAATGCCAACAATCTCCCCCTTTGGCATTGAGGGAAACATATCTGTAAAACAAATAATTTTTCTCCCCCTATCATTGATCTCATTTTTAGGTTGGAGGATTGAAATTTTACTTATACCAAATACTAATACCAAATTTGTTTTACTATTTTTCTCCTCCTTTGACATCAATGAAAAAGATTTAAATTTTTATTGTTTTCTCCCCTTGTGATGTGCCATATTTTATCTCATCTCTTGCGATTTTGTATTCAAATAGGTAGCCTTATTGATACCAACTTTTTTGTAGTGATCAAGTCTTTTAAACCTAATCCAATGAATTTCTCATTTGATGACAAAATTAAATACTCCCCCTGAGTTTTTATTGTTTCATAGGGTTTTATTGTCTTCTCCTTTGTCCTAAAAGACAAGGGTGTGAATCTTACTAATCTTCTTGTTTTGTTTCTTTATTCTTGTTGATAGTATGATATTTCACAAGAATACCATTGATCTATACCATTTAATTTAATTTCCATTATTCAACCAATTTAATATCTTATTCATAGTCCTTCGATTCCGCAGAAAGCAACTGCAACTTTTTTCCCTTAGAAATAAGATTGAATTGGCCCTTTCATCTGTTTTTTGTTAATTCCTCTTCATACATTTTTGCATTCTTTTGGAAGTTACTCATTAGGTTTATATCATACCATATTTTAGTATTATTTTCTAGTGCTTACACCAAATCATGTTGTAAAATCCTTCCTACTTCCTTTTATTCATATTTTATGTTGAGGGGAAATTTAGTAGTTCATGAAAATAACATTGGAAAACATCCAAGATTTACAATGCTCAATTCTTTTGGTTCATATGCTATTGAAGATTCATCACTATTATGTGTAAGTGAAACTTTTTCATTTTCAGGTGTCAAATCATCTCTCTTTCTTTCTATTTCATATTTTCTTCTCCATACTTTTTCATTAGATGTTTTGTTTGTAGGATCTTTCTTTTCTAGATTTGTTCTTTGAGACTTGTAATTTATTCTTTTCTTCAACCTTCATTATATTTTCTTCCTGACTTGCATGAATTATTTCTCATTGATTGACTTCTTTATTTTCTGTAGTTTTTGGATTTGTGACCAAACCTATCACAGTTGTAACATCTCATTGTATGAAAAAACTTTGTTGTGTGGCCAACATAATTTCATCTCCAACATCCATTTGAGTTATTGGACCTTCCTGAATTTTTCTTTTTTGGACTCTTGCATTCCAATGCTTTGTGACCAAATTTGTTACAAGAAAAACAATAACCATTGAAGGTGTTTCCATACATGGGTCTGTTGTGACATGGGGAGTTTTTATTTTGATATGTTTCTTGTTTTTTACTTTTATACATTCCTTCCTTGACAATGTTCATGGTTTGTTTTAGGTTTGTGAATGTACCTTTTTCTTTTGAGGAGTATAATCCTTTATCATGTTTTTTGAATGGTTCTCCATTTTCCACCATCTTCTTTCTTATTGTATACAAGACCAGTTTTTCCATCAGTTTCTCTTTTACTGTTCCATATCCTATCTATGATAACCGAGCTATTCTGGAATTTGATAGTTTCTTTTGTATTTTCATTCTTCTTTTTGAGGTTGATAACTTCCATTTCTAGCTTGTGACACGTTTCTTCCTTTTTAGTCAACTGAATCTTGAAGGCTTCTTCTTTTTCCTTAGATCCTTCAAGTTGAGTCTTTAGATTGATGACTATCTCTTTTGTATCATCAAATACTTATGTGTAGTTATTTTTTTTTCATATGTATTTAACTCTTCTATATCTTTTGTTAGATCAACAATTTCATTCTTCAATCTTTTGATTTCTTCCTTGTTTTCTAGATGAATCCTTTTGAGGTCGATGGCTTCCAATTCCAACCTGTGGCATGATTCTCCATTTTTAGTTAATTAAATCTTATGTGCTTCTTCATTTTTCTTAGCTTCTTAAATTTGAGTCATTAGAGTTGCATTAGTACTTTCATTTATCTTTTTGACGTTAATAATTTCCAATTACAACATGTGACATGGTTCTTATCTTTTAGTTAATTGGATCTTCTAGGCTTCTTCATTTTTCTTAGTTTCTTCAAGTTGAGTTTTTAGACGTATAACCATTTATTTTGCCTCTTCTAGTACTTCTTTTCTTTTATTTTCATGTGTCTTTAATTCTTCCATTTCTTCTGTTAGATTAGCAACTTCGGTATTCAATCTTTTGATTTATTATTCTTTGTCTTCTAGTTGGATCTTTTGTTCATGATCTTCATGGTTAGATTGATCTAATTGTTGTAGTAGCAACATATATATCTTTTGAAGTTTCTCCAACTCTTCAAAAGTGCACATAATTGTGTATTCAAGTTGGTCAAGAACATCCTTAGTAACTTCAACATATAGAGTATTTCCTGGTTCCATACTAATCACTTCAAATGTAGTTATAACAACAGTCTTAAAATCTAATAGTTTTTCTTTAGTGAATACTAAGGTATTCATCAATTCCTTGATGTAGTAGTCTTCTCTATTGATGAATGGGGTTTGCATCAATTCTTTGATGGAATTGTCCTCTCCTGTGGTTTTTTCTTTATTCTGATCATAATTCTCTTTATCTGGATTTTGTTCTTCAATCTGATTTGATTTCTCCATTTCTCCATTTCTTAGTTTTTTTATTTAATTTGATTGGATTTCTCTGTTTCTTTGTTTTGTTCTTTATTTTGATAAGAATTCTCTAGTTGGAGCCATAGTTATTTAGTAGAGGTGTAGTTTCCCATCTTTTCTTTGACTTGGTTTGACTGTCCATTCTGGATTGCCTTTAATACTATTGAATTATTTTTATTTGCTTCTTTTGCAATTTTGGATTTTTTCTTTAAGGTAGTTGAGTAAAAAGGATTAGATACTACTGAATCCGAAACACCATATCCTCTTGAATTTAAATACTATTTCATTCCTTCCCTCCATGAAGAGTAGTATTTTCCATCAAATAAAGAGACTTCATTTGTGGAGAGAGCCATTTGTCCACCCATTTCTTCAGAATCTACCTTCCAATGTTTAAACTATGATGAAGGAACTCATTCTGATACCATTTGTTGAAATACACACTTGACACTGAGAGGGGGGGGTGAATTAGTGTCTAAAAATTTAATTTCTTTTCAAACTCTCATAGATTAAATGAATTAACTAAATAAGGTATATGCATCTCAATTAATAATTCATAAACATGTATAACACAGATTGTATGAAGTAGATAAAATATCTTGCTTTTATTTATTTAACTTGAATGAATACAAATAAAATCAATTTTTTAATATCTTCAACTTTAACTGAATATGAGAGATCCAACTCTCTGATACAAGACCCATCTTGTAGTTCTCATATCAAACTAAGAAATGAGGAATCTGGCCCTCATAACAAGACCCATCTTGTTGATCTCATATCCAACTGAGATGTGAGGAATTCAACCCTCATAACAAGACTCAGCTTGTAAATAGGAACCAACCAGATAGAATGAATTTCCATTCAATCCATTATATATACATATATTTTATCCACCAAGACACTTTATTTTCACCATAATTTTTTTTTTTATATAATCTTCCAACAAGTATATATTGAATCCATGTGTCTTTTCATTATAAAACAATGCACTTCTTCATTTAATTAATTCTAAGTATTTTTTCATTAAGCATTATATTTATTTTAACTAAAAAAAAATCAAATCCTTTGTAGTCTTAATTTGGATTTATTCTTTTCTGTTTAGTTTCATGTTATAGATTTATTAATTTTTGCAGATAGGCGCTTCCATCAAACCATTTGTGTCCAAATGACTGTGGGCTTAAGACCACGATTTTATTAACCTTAGCACCTATTCTCTTTCCTTATTCTTTTACACGGTATCTCTACCTTATCATATGGCCGATGGTACGTCAATAACATATGATTTAACTTTTCTTCCATAAGTTCTCATATTGACGGTCTCATCTAATCCTTGGAAAAATTTGTTGGCTTCAAATCATTTTCAAGCCTTAGCGATTGATGGTTCCAACTTAGTTAGTCATTGAGATGGACAACTTTCATTTATTCCTAGATTTCGGAGATTTAGGACTCTGGGATATTTATTCCTCTTACTTTCAACTATCCCCAAAGTGGTGAAGTTTTGTTCCATGGTTGATATTTTCCCTGGTCTCATCCAATGGTCCCGATCAACAAATGTGGTCTCCTTCTTTCTAAGGTCTACGCAACTTAATCTATGCTTCTAAACCTTCTTCATTGATCTAACCTTATGACAGATGGTCAGAACTATACGACCCCATTTCTCATTTAACTTTGACTAATTTTGGTTTCTATATGATCGACGGCTCTAAATTAATCTTAAGTTGATATGGACGGTCCTTGTTCACTTCAGGACTTCGACGTTTCAGGACTCTTTCCTTTGCAATCTTCCAAATCTTCGAGAGAAAATTCCACCGGAGTGCATATCAACACTTCCCTTCTTAATAACCTTCACATGTCTAGGATCTAGGACTGTGGGCTTAGGCACAAAGGAGCTCCAACTCTCTAGATATTCGGTTATTTGTGGCATTGGCCTTCAGTGTTTCAGGTAGTTTTGCTGGTAGGAGAAGATGGATATCCCCGAAGGATGTACTCCCAGAGTGACGTAGCTTGTTGACGTCATTGTTGACATGGCGCCGACTGAGTGGTTTCCACGTGTCACCTTGATTCGTGACTTTCGTATACCTAATGTGTCAACTCTACCTTGAAACTTGTCACTAGCATATTGGGCCATGTGTAATATTTTTCTTCTGCCATATGTCTTACTTTGTGGCTTCAATACTTCGTGGATTCGAGAGTTTTGGCACTTTTATACAATCCTTCAATTATTTCCAAAGTGTCGAATAGATCTACCACCGTATATTTTCAATTGTCTTGATCCTATGGCCTTTGTTCATTCCTGAACTCTGGGGTTCAATAGTTCTTGGTTTATCTAGGTCATTTATCATCGGAGTAGATCAAGGTCAGAGTTTACCACCTTCTTCCTTAGCACGATATGAATATTATTACTCCATTTCAATGGTTGATGGGATTTCCTATTCTTCCTTTGATCCAATGGTCAAAACGAGTTCGTGACTTTGGGGCTTCGACCTTCAGGTAAAATTACATGTTTTAGACTCATTTTCATCGGAGTGGTCAACACTGGAGTTGACCACCTTCTTTCCTTTAGTGTGATACGATGATTTCAATATTTTCACTCCATATCAATGGTTGAAAGGAGTTGGTGACTTCGGGGCTTTGACATTTAGGTAAACTTACCTATTTTAGACTCCTTTTTCTGGAGTTTTCAGTGCTGAAGCTGACCACCTGATCCAACTACTCATATTTCTCTTGAGGAGATCTTAGATCAACAGTCTGGATGAGTTCGTTTAATCTGAGACTTTGGGATACTGTGGCTTACACTGTCCTTCCATTAAACGCAATCAGATGGTCATGAATTCATCTGAAGTCCCTCCTTGACCTAACGACTGGTAGGATTTCGTGACTTTGTGAATTTGTGAGTTCATTCCTCTACCCTATCTCCAATGTTCGTTGAAGTGGTGAAGTTCCAATGTCCCGAAACTTATGTTATCATTCCACTTGGATTTGATCAATGGTTCTAATTGATTTGATGGTTGTGATTACTCCATAAATTTGAATGGACATTTATATTTCCACGATACTTCACAAGGGATTCTTCTATGTAGGATATGGCTTCTACGTGATCTGACGGTCCAAGTTTTTTCTTAGAACTATATCAACGGACAATATTCTTCCTTGATTATTTTGGATTTTTATTGTGGATATTTCAATATCGATAGCACTTTTGCAATGCACACTCCCTTCTAAGATTTCCTTCATCCTTTCTAAAGACCTTAACATTTCATGATCTGATTCCGTGTGTGTATTCTTTGTAGAATCTCCCCGCTATCTCTTCTGAGCTTTAGGAACATAGGATCACTATTGATCCTATCGTGATCAATAGTGATCATGAATTGCTTTTTCCCCAAGGTGATCTTTCTTTTTCTCTATTATTGTACATGTTTGACTCGTGTTTCCATCAATGACAACACATAATCAATGATTCCAACAAACCCTACTATCGTTTCTTAAATGTTATTGAGTATCTTTACAAATTCTCATTTAAATCTAAGTACTTAGTTTTCTTAGATCTATGTCAAGGATAGGATTAGAATATCTTACTCTTTTAAAATAGACATTTTTTTTTTTTTTTGTGTATTAAATACTTCAAATTTTCCAATTTTTATAGATACTAAAAAAGGGGGGGGGTCATAGTATACATTTATATATATGAAACTAAAATAAGGGAGTAATGCTAGAATTTAGAGTCAAACTTATGTGTGATATAGTTATGATTATTTATCACTAAGAATAAATTGAAGGATACAATAGATAACTAATTGGTAATATTTTTCCATATTATGAGAGGCATTAGAATAATTGTGATGTCACTAATTAAACCCTCCACGAATAACTACCTCTGTTCATTTTAAATATTACTAGATACAAAAATCACCTGGGATAGGTCTTAAGATTGCACAATAATGAACAAAGGATCTAAGAATATTAAAGGTTCTATATGGGATTAATAAAAATTGAAATTAGATGGGGGTGTTGTGATTAATTTTGGTACGTTTGTGCATGCCAGTTAAGAAGGACGGACAAGTAGTATAAATATTTATAAAAAATTATTACATCTTCAAATCTGTTGTTGGAATTTAAGTTGTCAAATATATTATTGTATTATCCTCACTCTTTTCGTAATGGAAGTTAAATTATATAAATGATAAATTTAAACTGATAAGAGATTAGTTGTGAATGATTGAACTATTTAAAAAAATAAAAAATGAAAATTTTCTCTTACTTGAGTTGTTCAAAGAAAGGTGTTACACTTTTCTTGATCGTTTGTTGGATTTGGAATCGCAAAAATTGTATATTTCCATGATCCTTTGATCTTTAGTAGGGTTTCCATATCTGGTGCCCATACTACATAATTTGATCCATTTAGAACAATAGGATCAATTTTCAAATCCATCTTCGATATCTAGAAAAAAACTCATTTGTTTTAATAAATTCCAATTAGTAAACTAGTGACTTGGATTCAATCACACAACAGGTCCAAATCAACAAATTTTGTAGATAACAAGTCAAGATTTTAAGCCATTAGCTCTGATACCATGTTGGGGAATAGGGTGGGACATGACATGAAACAAAGAACAAATTACTCTAGACAATCAAAGAGGAACACAAATTTCAAAGATGACGGATAGTGTCTAAAGACACTGTTACATTGCTTAAGTAGGGTTCATTGTGATTAGAACATCACAGTGCATGTTGCACATATTTATCTGCATGATATATTGTATAATCTCAATGATGATAAAGACCCAAAGGGCCTACTTTTTATAGGCTCAACATCTAACTGATTTCCATATAATTTGGAATATCTTGTCCATGTAAACATCGATTGTTAGAGTTGACTCTATAAAATTCACTCTACCAAGTGGGCTCAAAAAGGATGCTCAAACCGACCACCTATGCGTCCAAGTCATAGTCTATTTTTGGGTTGGCCCATCCATTTCCCGACTATCTTCGATTTCTAGTCAATTGTCCAACCAAAAGGCACATCGAATACTTGACATATTGGTGTAGTGTGTTGGTTGATTTCCCAACCTCATGTATCTATATGTAGTTCGACCTCTTGATTGATTGAAACTAGGATATGTGTGATGAACCATCAATGCTTGATCTTTCAATTAACCCAGGGTTAATCCAAATTTGACCAACAAAACCCCAAGGTGTCAACATATCAATCCTTAGTCAAATATTGAATAAGGTCTCACCTAAGATGCCATGAGATTCACACATACCATCTCATCTTGTTTCAGTGATTAATGGTTAAGCTACATAGGGAAGCCACTCGGGTTGACATTCACACATTTCATTACAATGTAGTAAAATATTAACAACATGCAACATTACCATATTGATCCATTGAACAGATAATCCACAAAATAAATGATAGGCATAACAATATCTTATATTATTTACATTTAAAATAGTGGAATACGTGGCCAAAGAGACTCATAATTCATCAGGAACAATTCCTTGTGCTCTCATACATTTCTATTAGTAATGCATTACAAGGTTTCATGCACTTTCTATTAGAATATACCCATAGTACTACACTAACTCTATTACAAACTTCTTAAAAACGTGTTCCAACCACATACAAAAATAAACTCACAACAACACTCATGCAAAATCTAGTGAGACTCATTCCTTATTTTCTTTGATTCAGACCTCAGACTCTCTGAACTCCCAACTAAGAGAGAATTATTTTCTATGTCTTTGTTGCTTCTTTTTGTTTCCTTCTTTGCTCTGGTTCTCTTTCACGTTTTCCTCTACTCCACTCTCTCGGTTGAATTCTATTCCTGCATGCTTATGCCACCCACATGAATCCCATGTAGCCTCTTTGGAGTCATGGAAGTCTTAAATAACTTGCTATCTCATCCCTTAACTACTCCAAAATCTCTTGTTCTTATTGAGTTAATCATTCGAGAAGTTTATCGCAGATATTTTTATTGATTTTTGTGTGCATGTGGTATCTTCTTAATTCACAACATGCATTATGGAACTCTAACTGGTGTGCAAGCCTTATTTCATTTGTTAAGTGGATACTAGATTATGTGTAAAACTAGAGTGCATGTGCACTTGTCATTGTGCACACACACAATATTTATCTGAAAAATTTGGGTTCCAACATGATGAATGGAGGATGATATTAATAAAGTTCCATAAACAAGGAATTTTTTATGAAGTGTGGAAGGATCTATTGTACCACCATTCTACCAAAGGAAACCACTTTATCCATTGTGTATGCTTATCAGATGCAGTGAAAAAAATATACCCTTCTAGACATTTATTCACAATATCAGTTTTCCCATTGGATTGAGGATGACAAAAGGAGATGTGAGCCAATTGAGTACCCAAATAAGAATATAATTCATTCCAAAAATTTCTAGTGAAAATTGGATCTGTCACTTACAATAATCTTTGGGATTCCATGTATCTTTTGAATTGTTTTTATCAATGTTGAGGCTACTACTTGATTTAAAAGGATGATAAAGGGAGAAAAAATGGCCATAATGTATAAGACAAACTACTACTACCATGATGACATGTATTCCTTCAAACTTGGTTAGACTTGTAATAAAATACATTGAAACCTCTTCCCAATATTGACTTAGTATATCTAAAGGTTGTAGCATACTTGGGGTGGTGATTGTCTCTCCATTATTATATTGTTAGGCCATACATTCAACCATGATTTTTTGCATATCAATTTTAAGAGATTCATAAAAAATATCCTTCTTGATGTTGTGATCATTTCTAAAGAACCCTAAATTACCTCCCATAGGAGAAATTTGTAATTCCAAAAGGACCTTCTGTTTGATTTGTGAATTCTTACATAAATATAGATGATCTTGATACCACAATAAATAATTCTTCGACATAAATTTATCTAATGCACTTGGATCATATTGTAATTGTTTAATTATATTTCACACCATGTGATCTTTCTTCCATTATATCCTTTCTTCTTCAACCCAATCATATTGTGGAATGGAAATAGCACACAATAAACCCTCTTTGTCTTCTCCATTGCTTGAAAATTCATCTTCCACCATACTTTTTTTTCTTTTTTTGTAGATAATCTAAAATTCATAACCTAGCATCCTTTTGACCCATTTTTGTTTCTCTTCTAAATACAATCATTATTTCAAGAAGTAATTATAACTATCATGATATTATTTTACCTTGAAGTATCTTCCTAATATTGGTAGGGGTCTTGTTTCTTAACGACATGTATTATGGCCAACATTTTATTTTCCTATATGGGTTTGAGTAGGTTATTTTCTTTAATATGTCTACTTTAAAAGGCATGGGGCCTTCCTTATTGCATTACAAATACACCAATTCCATGTCCCATGGAATTGCACTCCACAATAAATGTTTTTGTGAATTCAAGCATGCCTAGGATAGTCGTTGTATGCATAGCCTCATGTTTTAGAAAATATTTAGTTTCTTCTCGAGTCTAAGAAAAATCCTCCTTTTTTAATAATGTTATAGGTTTTTTCATTTGATCCTAATTCTTAAAAAACTTGCTATAATATATTTTCATTCCTAATATTCCTCTAATATTCTTCAAGGTTTTGGGAATTGACCATTCCATCATACATTTAATTTTTTTAGGTTCCAATTTTGCACCTTTAGGAGATATAATATGACCTGAATATCCCACTTCTTGAACCCCAAAGGATCACTTGGAAGGATTTTCATATATTTGTTTCTCTTACAATAGTTATAAGACCATTTAAACATGGTGTACATACTCTTCTGAATATTTTTTATATATTAGTATATCATCAAAAAATACTAACACAAGTTTTTTGAGGAATGGTTTAAAATATAATTCATCAAGAATTCAAGCATTGAAGGTACATTAGTAAGGAAAAATGGAATATCAAAAAAATTATAATCAAATTCATGTGTTCTAATGGTTTCTTAAGAGATGATTTCTTGCTTCATTATGATTTGATTATATGATGTTGAGAAGCAACACACTTTGGTTATAAACCATTCTATGTTGTTTCCCATTTAGTACATCTCACAAGATCATCCTTCATGTGTTCCTTATTGTAGATTAAATATCCTTCACCATGGATGAAGACGGTCACCACTGAGACAAATAAGAAGTGAAGTTCTTACATCAATGTAATGAGACTCAAAATGTCATCAACAAAATGAATTACATTCTCTACAAGGAATTGTTGCTTGTCATCACCCTTAGATTACTTTATCTCTTTCCATCACACTTCACATCATTTGCTATATATTCTTGTCCTATTGTTCTTTTCATATTCTGGGATGCTCTCGATATTTATTTGTTGAGCTTCATATTGTACTTTTTATTTTTTGGGTGCGACCAACCAGATGTCCAAGAGAAGGACAAGAGAGAAAATTCTTTTTATGTCAACACATTCTTCAAATAAAATGGAAGCTTTAGATATTCTAGTCCAAAATAAATTTGGCGGAATTATTATGCTTTGGAATCAAATGTGTGTGATTATTTCCCCCATAATCAAATGGATTTGAGGCTGTTTCAGATTCTGGATCTAATATCTCCCACAAATCAAAGGGAAATCATGCAAATTAATCTCCTTTTTAAACTATGTCTAGAAAATAAATAGAGTTTGGATACAGTCAATGTGATGAGATGACCTCATTTTCCCCTAAAGACTCTTATAAGTACTAATCCTCCATGACAAAATGATTTGAACATGGAACTACCTATCATGTATTATTTTTCTCTAAAATAGTAGATGAAAACTATGAATAGAAAACTTTCTACCATGGCACCATCTGTGGGAACTTCTTATCGTCCATGAATCTCTTTCTCTCTCTGTCCTAGTCTGTAGTTCAAGAAACCTAAATTTCTCAATTAGAGGTAATAACATTGTTGTTCTTGGGGAAGTAAAATCAAGAAACAATGTGCCATTCATAACATTTGGAATCCAAGGAAGACAATCCTTAGAAGTTCAACTAGAGAAACTAGCCATAGAGAATGATAAAGTGTCTTGCTCCATGGATACCCTACATGGAAAAAATAATTTCAAAAGTATGGGGGTTATGCATAATCAAGGTGATAGATTTGATCTTCACTATGTCCCTTGTGGAAATAATGGACATGAGGAAAACATAAGTGGAATCCCTAGGTAGAAGATAAAATAAAATATATATAAAAAAGAAGACAAATATAAAGTATCAAATTTGGAGAAATGTGAAGCACCAAAATTTTCTCATTATATTATTTCCCATTGCAATATTGGATTAAATCAATACTTATTTAACACTTCATTTTCTTCTTGGAGAAATGCATGACTATTTGACATAGGTGCAACATGCCACATGACCTTTCAGAGAGACTTCTTTGAATATTTCATTGACAATGAAGATGGTATTTTCTATTGTTTAGATCAATAAAGTCTTGAACCTTCGGGAATTGACACCGTCAGGATTAAATTTCCTAAATTATTGTATTTTCTTGTGCATGATGTGCTCTATCATATTTATTTGTGAAGGAACTCGATATGTTTTTTGCATATTTAGTATCGAAGCCACTCTATTCATATCATTGATGGAAAATTTTAAATAAGGAATGATTTCGACAATATGGCCGTTATGATAGGAGTGGAGGATGAAATATTACCAAATTTGAAGGGACATCTACTCATGCATAAAATTATTCATACCTCTCTGACCATTATGAAGGTACATTCCCATACAATATCTTATGGAATGCTATATTTGGAAACATTAATTATTATAGTTTTCATTTGTTGAAAAAAATGGTGTTTATGGTTTTCCTACTAGTCCTAGGAAATGGAAGCAATGTAATGCTTGTATCCCTGAAAAACATAGAAAACAACATTTTTAAAATTCCACTTAAAGAGAACATATAAATCTAGAGTTGATACACTTTGATTTTTGTTTCCCCATACCTATTCCATATACCTTTCGTAATAGATATTTCATTTGTATTGACAAATACACCAAGCTTTGTTGAAAAAAAAATCTCAAGCATTTGAAACATTTAAAAACTTTCATATGTGGATTGAAAATGAGACTAAATCTTGTATTGGCACTCTTCGTACTAATAGTCGAAGGGAACACACATCTAATTATTTTGAAATATATCTTTTCTAGCATGGTGTAAAACATCAAGATAATGTTCCATACAATCCTTAGTAGAATAGTGTAGTAGAAAAAATGAACAGAACACTCTTGAATATGGTACGTTCAATGATATTTTTCAAGAATATGAACTTGATGTTTTGGGATAATTCGGTTCTATGTGTAGTATATGTGAGAAAAAAGAGTGCATACCACTCTATTGGGAGAAAGAATCCTTATTAAACTTGTAATGGTCACATTCCTTCAGTGAGGCATCTTAGAGTTTTTTGTTCCACCTGTTATGCCTTAATTTATAAGGGGCAAAGAAACAAGATTGGTGCAAGGAGTTTGAAGTGCATATTCTTGGGGTACTCAAATACCACCAAGGCTTATTGTCTTTATGATGATCTAAGAAAGAAGTTCATTCTTTCCATAGATGTGATTTTTATTGAATCCACCAACAATGATAAGACTATTGAGTGAAATCTTGATCATATGGATAAATTCATCTATTTAAAGACATATCACGATTTTTATGATGATATTCCACATATTTAAGGGGCGGGGGGGGGGTGGGGGGTATCCATATTTTATCAATCTCAAGGATCTCATTTTGAATCACCATCTCCATTTCATGAAAAAATTCCATCCACTTCATCAAAACATGATGGGGCTTCGTATATGCTTAATGCACCGAAGACCAATTTTTTAATACAATGTTGTGGTATTAAATAAACATTGAAACCAATGCTAATTGATTACATAAAAGCATCAATGCACATTTCTTATGAAACACATCAATGATTTTTAATATTAAACACACCAATGAGATTAATAATTAAAATACATTGAGAAACATTGACCTGTGATAGTGCAATTATTTCTATTTTTTAATTTCATTATTTATCAAAAAAATTACACATATCTTATATTTTGATTAGTGAATTTGGATATGATGTTTGAATTAGGTTTTTATATCATCATATTTTTCATATATTCATTATAATATTTAGTTATCCATATATTTAATCAACGATGGAACATTTCACATCTATATTGGAAAACACAATAGAATAAATTAAAACATATTTTATTATATGAATAAGAGGGTCTTCATCTTACAAAATGGGACACTTATCGGTAATCCCTTATCTTTCAATTGGAACACTATGTCCATTACATTAAACAAAAATGTTTTATTTTCATAGACAATTATTTCAAAAAAATACAATTGTAGCTTTCATTGATATCCAAATATATTGGTCATCATTCTTCACTGGAACTGTTGTTAGTGCTCGATCTACTTCCATGCCCTAGGTTATTTTTGTAAATGTTTGGTTGATTGCCTTGATCGTTTTAATCTTCTTCAAGTTCCATCTACAAACATAAAAATAAACTGTAATGAGTCTATCTACATTGGTGAGAATAATGAAAATTGAAATAAATAATATACATGAATGTAAATTGAAAAGCGATGTACCTGCAAAGAAAGAATTGACTCATGAATCACACACATATGTTCAAAATCAAATCGCATTCCTTGTTTCAACAATTTTTCTTTTGGCTCAGTTCCATACTTTGTTTCCAACAATTTTTATACCCCATAATAAATCATAGATTTAATATAAAGTATTATTTTTGTTTCATTAATTATAAAATGATAAAATTAAAACAACATAGATTATACTTACAAATTCCCCAATTAATTTTTGATATGCCAACATATACTCACAACCATTAATTAACCCAATGTCAATCAATTTTTTTGATGGATCTTCTTTGTATGTTAGCACTTGTTTGAAGACATTTAAGGAAGGTTGTTGTAAAACAACTTAAAATATACAAAAAAAAAAAAAAAAAACTTTTATTTGTTATAAGGAAATAACAATTACTCACAAACTTTGATATCAACCATTTTCTTCCTTGTCGTCCAATTTTATGTGCATAATGAGTTCCTTTTTATTTTCTTTTCTGTAGAGAATATTTGAAAATCAATATTTAATGCAAAATTAATTATTTGTACCTAACAGAAAACTTTAATGATTACATACAGTTGAATCTCGTTCTTCCTGAGATAACTCCTCCTGCGATGCAATTATGTCCATTTCTTTGACCATCTCATGTACACTTTTTTGGACATTCCTACTAGCATATTTCAGATATCAGCTTGTTGGTCCTATGGGATTTTCATAATTTTCCTAAAACAAAAACATGACAATAAAGTATTTTTATATTGATAGATGAAAACTAAATATCACAAAATTGATATATTAATAAATGAATACTTTGTAATATGTGTGTGTGTTATAACTTTTTTTTTTTAGGAATATTACTTTTTGAATGATTCTTTTGTGTTGTTGTATGATTTGTTATTGTAGGTATGACAGGTGTCATTGACCATTGTTATGGAAATGCTTCCTATAGTTTAGATCTAACTTGGTTCTTGGAATCATTGGATTGATTTCTATAAGTGGAAAGTATGTCTATACGTTCATTCCACTATATTTGTCATAGTTCTGTAAAAGTTTTTCCCCTTTTGATTAATCTCCAACACCACTCCAGATGAGATCAAGACCAATTCATCATCATTTACATCTTCTATATTAATTAATTGTGTTTTGTTAGGATGGAATTATGTTCCTTCATTGTTGGTGCCTATATAATATTAAACTTATGTGAATTAATATATTGTTTGAAACATGTCATCTAATATTCCTAAGTATAGTGTTAATGAAAATTAAAAAAAAAATCATATTGAATAGTATTTTTTCATTCACCTAATTCATTCCTCTACAATTTTTCTATCAATATTTTATGAGCTTCCTCATTTTGTGGCTCTGCATGACAGACACTAACCAATACATATTAGTTAAACTTGTTATCGCACAGTTTGAAGCTAGGTCAAGTAGCTATGAAGTAGAAGGCCAAACTAGCGTAACAGGAACCTATCCCACCCAATGTCACCACGATGGGGAAATTCTTTCTCTTTAGGGAGGTCAGGCCCAGGGGCGACATCCCAAGTAACCTGGAGTTTTGAAGAGGCAAAGGTTTAAAGCTCAAAGTAAAGTTCCCCCTTCACAGGTCACCACCAAAATAGACAGTTCTAGCTAAACAACCAATAATGAAGTGTAGGCCCAAAGAAGAACACCTACCTGGAACAAAGCAAACCAATATATATATGCAAGCTATGATTCAATGGGTTAGTACTTCATAAGACTATCTGATATCAATATAAGCAATTATAACAATAAATATTGACGAAGTCAATGTTTTCTAATGCAACAATGAACTAATATTACTTCACCAATAAATATCAAGATGATGTAGCAATCGATGTATCCAATCAATCCTCATTCAATAAATGCATCAAACCACCATCCAATTGCTTAATAAATGAAAATTGTTGTGTCAAGATGAAATAACCAAGGGCGACGTCAGCCTTTTAGGGTTAGTAGTTAGTTAGGGTTTCAATTTATAAGAGGTTTTGAGAGTTGTTTAATCACTTTCACTTCAACGTTGGAGGCTCAAGATCAGTGCCTAAGGGTTATGGAGTCAAAAAGGTGAAGGATGCACAAGTTGAAGGGGATGAGATTTAAAGGACAAGAGGGAAAGGTTTCAAGGTGCTGCTAAAGCAGGGCCTTAAAGACAGAACCCTAGGGGAGAGAGGCTCACTCAGGTGTTGCTTAAGCAAGGCCTCGTGCTCTCTCTTCCTTCCCGGCAAACAGCTAGCTCAATGAAAAGAAAAATCAAGACGAGAGAGTTTAAAGAGGGAGAGTGTTGCTAAGGCAATGATCTTTCATTAAACCCTAGAAGAAAACAACCCTAGGTGTAGATAACCTAGGCCTGGGACATCCTCTTCCTCTTGAAGTTCAAAGGTACGACTAGCTTAAGGGAAAAATAAACAAAGAGTGTAGCAATGGCTAGGCTCTCTTCTTCTTCTTCAATGGCTAAAATTTTTTTCTATCAGGGGACATGAGACAACGACCTACTTGTGTGTTTGTCCCCTAGGGTTTTGATTCAGTAATATTTATAAATAAATGCAAGAAATTAGACTACAACCATTCAATCAAGAATTTTTGCATAAAAATACTTACAAATCATCAAGAAAATACCATGCAAACCCTAGTTGTAAACCTTCTTTCAAGAAAAACACCATAGAATGCCAAAACTCTCCTCCTTAAACAAGTGCGCCTTCCTCAAATTAGCCAATAACCCTAATAAGGCACAAAAATCAGACCTCACTAGGAGAGTGAGTGATATGTTATGTCAAAATGAGAGTGAAAACCCTCAATATATAGTGTATAAATGACCTTAATTAATTTTAGGTCATAAAAAATGGTTGACAAGACCAGAATACTATTTTTACAGTAAATTGTCAAACTAAAACCCTAACTGAATTGTAATAAAGGTAAAATCCCCTTCAAGGGAGGCACTATCCCCTTTTGTTGGACAACTGAGAAGGGGGGGGGTGAATCAGTTGTTACTGTGCTTAAACAATTATGCTTCTTTTAAACTCTTTGCAGAATCATTGAATGATGATCACAATAATGCAGGGAAATAAACAATGGCACATTCAGCATCAGTCACATTTATGAGAAACACAGAGACATATATATCCCGAGGAAACCCATACAGGGTAAAAACCTATTTTTATTTATATGATAAGTAATAGTTACATTCTTTACATTATCATACATATGAGCACCAACTCATAATGAGGCTACAACCTCAGTTTTGCAAGCTGCTACTTGCTGAGAGCACCAACTCTCTGTTTTCTCTAGCACCCACTAGAAGGAAGCAACAACTCCCTGGTTTCTCTAGCACCAGCTCCCTGAGTGTTTCCAGCACCAACTGGATGGAAGCACCAACTTCCAATCATACAGGAACCAACCTGTATAACAGAGAACAAGAGTTCTCCCTTGCACCACCCTGCCACCCTGGTTTCTCTGGCTGTAACTAGATGGAAGCTACAACTCCCTGTGTTCAAGCACCCACTTGAATATATGAGGACAACAGTCCTCGCACCTCCCTTCCACCCTGAAATATAAATCTTTTCTACTGAAACTTATTACAGTGATATAATGTTCAATAGTGGCTTACCAGACTCATCACTGTTCTGCTACATTTCGTTGCTCTGTCTACCTCACTGCCTTCCTGCACACATGACTTGCGCTGTCTGTTCTTTTGATCTTTATGCTCTATGCACCATGTCCATTCACTGCACAATTCCTCTTCTGTTCAATTCAGCAGCTGCACTCTCCTCCTTCTTCACACGTGCATCACCTTCAACAATGGCAATCACAGCTACACCAACAGCAATAGCCACCGCATCTCTTCTCTGTACTATGTATTTATAGCTTTTGTGCACCTTGTGCATGCAATGCGCAAAATACCTCTACATACTCACACCGTGCTGATATCCTCCACAACTCGAGTGCTCTGTCTGATCATCATCGTGACTCTTCATCTTCTCTGGTCGTTTTCCAACTCATTCAACATCACTGTATGTTATGCTGAGATTCCTCAGCCTCTCTAGCAGTTGAGACTCTTCGTCTTCTCTGTGACAGTCGAGCTCATCCAACTATCAATCACCTCCACGAGCATCTTCATCCATCTTGAATATTCCCAGAGACTCTTCATCTCCTTTTTCAATCACCCCAAAGTGTCTTCGATTCCTCTTAGAAACCATCAGTGGTTTCTGGTAGTTACACTGTGACGTGCAATAGTAGCCCTCCGATCTCCTTCAATTTCATCTGCATCGTTGGATTAGCTCTGAAGGATATTGTGGTGATTCATGCGTTTCACACTTTCGCAATTCGGAGATTCTATGATGAGGCATCTTGACTCTTCATGTCGCAAGCTCTGAAAAGGAGCTTGGATGCTCTAGCTCCCTCCTCTACATGACCACAAGCGGTGACCACCGGTTATAGCGACATTTCACCTTTTCAGTATTTCATCATTCGTATGGTGAAGCTTAGCACCTCTAGCTTCTTCCTCCATCTTCCATCGATGTGCCCAATGGATGTGACCACGCGCTTATGCATAAATCACTTTCGCAATTTTGCATTTCGTGAATCTAGAGATGAGGCATCTCGACTCTCCAAGTTGCAATCCCTGAAACCCCGAAATGGAGCTTGAACCGACTCCTTCCCTTCTCATGACCACTGGCGGTGACCATCGGCTATGCCAAAAGGCGCTTCATATTTCATGAGTTTCCACACCATGCTCTGTTGACTCCAAGTTAGCGAAATTCCAATCGCTTTCCACTTGTCCTATGATTCGACGGTTCAGATTTGATCTTGATTCAACAGCTCAGATCATATCGCAATTTTGCATATCGCGATTTTGGCGTTCTTGTGGTTATGTTTTTTGCCTCTCCAAGTCGCAATTCGCGAAACTCCGAAATGGAGTCGGATCAACGGTCCATATCACACCTTGATTTGATGGCTGCGATTGAATCGCGATTTTTCATATCGCTGTTCCTAAGATGGAGATTCTCGTCACTCCAAGTCGCGATAGGCGAGACTCTGAGATGGAACTCAAATCAACGGTCCTCGTTCTTGGTGATATGACGGTCCTGATCTTTTCATGATCTTGCATCTTGCTGATCCTTAGATGGAGATTCCCATCACTCCAAGTCACGATAGGCGAAGCTCCGAGATGGAGCTCAGATCGACGCTCCAGAATCCTTGGTGATCTGACGATCCAGATCTTATCATGAGTTCGCATCTCACGATTCCTGTGATGGAGGTTCTCGTCACTCCAAGTCACGATAGGTGAAGCTCCGAGATGGATCTTA
Organism: Picea mariana; assembly: GCA_032191745.1. Classification (NCBI taxonomy): domain Eukaryota; kingdom Viridiplantae; phylum Streptophyta; class Pinopsida; order Pinales; family Pinaceae; genus Picea; species Picea mariana. The sequence continues at coordinate 48,109 of JASDQU010107226.1, read as the reverse complement.
GATTGACAGTCCAGAATCCTTGGTGATCTGACGGTCAAGATATTTTCGTGATCTCGCATATCACAAGTTTGAACCTCTTTCCTTTGGATTTCACGACTTGTGAAACTGCAAAATGGAGTCTTTGTGGTGCTCTGATCTTTCACCACGCGTCCTCTTGATCAACGGTCCACGAATGTCCCCGATGGATGTCCAGGATTCCTTCATAGTTTTGGAGAGTTGGATGAATCTTAGACTTATCCGCCTTGCAGCTTCACCATATCTAACGACTATTGAGCCCTCGTAGATACCCCAGATCCTATGGCCCAGATCTTCTAGCGATTTTGCTGCTTCATGATTTCGTCCACCTTCGTGATTTCACCACTTCACGATTTTGTCCACCTTGCGATTTCGTCACTTCACGATTTTGCCACTTTGTGATTTCGCCGCTTCACAATTTCGTCCACCTTGCAATGTCGTCACTTCGTGATTTCGCCACTTCGCGATTTCGCCACTTCGGTGGTGAAGTGTTTCAACACTTCAACTCCCAGTATTCAAAGTTCTAAAATGGAGTTTACTCTTTCATTATCACTGCGCTGCTGATCATGCTGATCTTTTCCATCACTGTTCTTGCCATAAATGACAAGCTTACTCCCAACTATAAACCTTCCAACACCTTTTAGGGCATATGAGACATCCAGGAGCAAAATGTTAGCCCCCCAGGGGCCTCTCCAACATGCCACACATGCCACTACTGCCCAGTCTGCCTCCAAGAATGACCATGAAGTTGGATGACATCATGGTGAGGATGGGGATGTTCTGAGTCTTCCAAGGCCAACGTTCCACTGAAAAGGAGTCATTCCCCCTAGGCCAGGCTCTGCCAAAGTGCCTCTAGTGAAACTTCCTCTTCTTCTTCGGTGAAAAACCTCGATCAAACATTGTCCTATCTCTGCCCCTCTGACAGGGTCTCAACAACCATCTGATGGGCTCTTCATCCCCATGGAGGTCTGAACTAATCATCTCCCCATGTGTACTGGTCCAAATGGTACATGTCCATCGGGCATGGTCCTGCACATTAAAAACTAGGCCCTCCATGGGCTCATTAGTCACAGGGATCATAGAAATGTCAATCACATTTCATCATTAATATTATCAAACATATGCATAAAAACCCTGATATATCAGTCAATAGCTCAAAGATATTACAAAAATCCACAATACAAGATCGAAGAAAGGGACAAGACATCTTATTGGGATAGTATCCACAAGAGAAGGGAAGTTCCCAGGAAGGTTTCATTCAAGCCATGTAAACGAGGTGTTGTGGCTAGGGGATGTCTAGACAAATGGGTAGAGTGAGAACCAGGGATGCATAATGTTATCTATGGGTGCCTTTGTAGAAGGTGAGCTATACCCATCATGGATGTAATTTTTTCCAAGCCCGTTCTTGCCTTTATTCTTTCTTTATTTTGCTTTCTCTTCTTCTTTTTCTTTTTATTCAAGGTCTAATCGGAGGAAACTGCTTTGTCATGGTGACCAGAGTTGACAGTGTTACCCACAAGTACTTTCACAGAGATGAGAAGGTTGGCTCATGATGAGACCCCCTTTCCCTTGGCCATGCAACCAAAGGTCACTACCCTGGCGTGATAACCAAATAGTGGCAATGTCATACTGTTAGGTACCCATGAACCTAATAGGTTGGATCGTGATGAGACCCCCTATCCTCTTGGCTAGGTCTTGTTTATTATTTTCTGGGTCCCTCTGTTTCTTGCTAAGAGGCTTTTTATTGCCTTCTCAAGGATCCCTGGGTGAGGCATATTGAGGTTTTATTTCTAGGATTTTATCTTTTACCGACTACTTTTACCTTATGGTTCCTTATCCCCTTCTTCCCACAAGATAAGGTGCAACCCTACAAACAGGTCAATCCAATGCCCAGACCAGGGGAATGGGATAAATGAGTGGGAGATGAGATGAAAAAGTGGTGGTATGATGGGAGTGGATGATGGCTCTTCAAAAATCCCCCCAGTGGCAAACCAAAACCCATAGGTACAGGCTTGCTAGGACACCCTATCAATCTCCCCAAACATGGTCAAGTGGGTTAATGTAAGATCCAAGCAGTCGTCAGAGACAAAAGGAGTTAGACGCATATATCCAAAGGTTATAATGTTCAAAAGTGACACATACCATGATACCTGGACCAATTACCTCATGGAGCAAGAGCCTTCTCCGATACAAGACCAAGCTGATGGTGATGGATTTTGTTGTTGCTAACAAGAAGAATTTGATGAAAGAAGAAAAGGATGGGCCCTCCAGGGCCATGCTCAGGTCAATCCTTCTCTCAGTACTCCATGTCTAGGACCTGTGGGCCTCGAGACATGATCTCCTAGTTATCCCTAGAAATTGGGGATAACATCTGGCTCCAACTCGAGGACATGTGCTCACCGTAGAGTGCATGAGAACCTCAACATCTCTGGCATAACCTACATACCTTCTCAACTCGATAGGGGAATTAGTAACAAAAATGGAGCGGTAATGCCACCCCATCATATATAGACATATATATATATATAAACTGAAATAAAACAATCAATATGAAATGTGAAAGCAAACTAACATGAAATGCAAATGGTATAATACACAAAGAATGCCTACTTACCTGTACTTACCTATGAAGTCAGGCCCCCCCACCTTGCTGGGGTTTAAGGAGGTGCCCGCTGATAGGTAATGGGTGCCTTCTTCCTTCTAAAGTGGATAGGTAGTACGAGTTATCAACTGATTCCATTCCAACTTTGAAGGGTCCGAGCCATGACTGTGTGCTTCCTTTTACATTAGTTGGCTCTCCTTTCTGGGTATCCCACATCCATACCATATCTCCCTCTTTATACTTTATGAATTTGTATTTGGTTGTTCCCTAAACTACCCTAGTGTATTGTATTGAGGGAGGTGGGTGGGCTTCTACTGTAAAAACTTCTAGTTGAGACAGGTGGATCTATACGTCATCTTCATGTTTCTTTAATATCTTTACCGTCCCAATTTCTTTGTTCTTGAATTCATCTAAGAATTGTTGGTATTCTTCTTTCTTGGGCCATTTGATCTGATCAAAGTCCTCCTCTGTTGCAAAGGGCATGTCTTCCAGAGAATAATTTTGAATATTTTGTATCATCTCATTCTATGCTTTGTCATTATTGATGGGATGACTAATATCCTACACATGGTCCCCAGTTATTGGCACATTGAGTAGACATCCTACCGTTCCATTTTTAAAATTTAATCGCAAGAATGTGAGGTCCATCTCAAGGGAGCCACCTAACATTGCACCAAACTTCCTAGATAACAACATTCCCCACACATCTGGGACATCAACCACCACAATGTCAATATGGACTATCTTTTCTGGATACTCCTTTAGGCGCACTTCAATATTTTCAACCACCCCATGTGTGGGTATTTCTTTAGATTCAAAACCACATACATTCTTGTAAGGTCGTGTGACCTTCAAACCCACTTGTTGCATGACTTTGAGTGACATCATGTTGGCTCCAACACCTGTATCTAACATGCACTTTTTGAGATTTTTGTCGTTCATTGTCAAAGTCATGAATAAAGGAGGGTTTTCACCATATTGGACCCTAAAATGGTCATCTTGCAACATAATAGGGGGGTCCATAGGCTCATCTGATCCCGAAAAGAAAGTATCAAAGTGTTCCTTGATGGATGGGATCTTAATTTCTTCTCTCAGGGGGACATTTACATGTATCTTTGATAACGCCCCTTCGAAGTCAAAATTTAGGTTAACCTTACCAGCCTTGGATGTCTTGGTAAGAAGTATCTCCAGGGGTGGGGGCTTTGCCTGATCAACAACAGGTTGTTTTGAGTTCTTTCTTTTGTATACCTGAAACTCTTGTTTCTTTAGCTTTTCTCATGATTCCTGATCCAGGTTGTTTATTACCGCCATCCTTGCTGCTCTGGCTGCTTCCTTCACATCTTCCTAATGTTCTGTATCTGTGATATTTATCTGAGGAAACTCCATGAAACAATTCATGTTGTTGACTTGTTGATGGCCAGTGTTGTAAGGACACTCATGCTCCCAATGTGCTTCACTACACTCTAGGCATCAAGGATTTTCATCAACAACATTTGTAGGGGCCAAGGTATTTGTAACTTCATGCTCATTCTTTGGTTTGTAAAATTGGCTCCCTTTCTGGAACTACCCTTTGTACGGGGCCCTGGGTGCTTGAATCTGATACTTTTCAAGCCTGATAATATTGCTCATCATTTCCTCTTGATTCTTTATGATGCCATCCATGGTGGCTTGTAGCTTGCTGATACCGATACATAGATCCCAAGTAGGCTCAGCATTGTGTACTATTTTCTGCTTAGTGTCTATTCTACCCCTTGGGTTGGAAAAAGGATCAATTTTAGATGAAAGGAGGTTCCCTTCTATCTTGGTAGCGAGCTCTTGGGCTTCTTGAATGGACTGGGAGTTTTTGTCTCTAAGAAGATACCCTAGTTGGCCATTGAAAGATCTGGTGTAAATATGGACAAGGTAGTCATCTTTCGGGTGATGGCTTGCGGGAATTCTTTGTAGCAAAGTATCGAATCTGGTGTGGAACTCCCGATTGGATTCATTTTCATATTTGGCAAGATTATTTGGTCATGTGAGAAGCATATTAGGGTCTTCTTTGATACTCCATGTTTTGAGAAAGGCCTCTTCAATTCTATCCATGGTTTTGATGCTTCCATTGGGGAGGCTTAGGTACCAACGCCTTGAGGCATCATAAAGGGTAGTGGAGAACAACTTCATGACTATATATTTAGCATCATCACTAATGGGGTGAAGATGAAAGAATGCCCAAAAGTTGCTCATATGCTCTTCGGCACTGATTGCATCAGTACCGGTGAATTTAGGCAACCACTTCTCATACTTGGGTGGCATTTGCCTAGGGTAGCCTGGTATGGCTAACATGTCTAACAGCTTGAAAAGGGTAGATGACCATTGTCTTTGATTGTTGGTTGGATTTGTTGTAGTAGTCTGAGAGCTAGACATGATTCTTAAAGGAAGGCTCTTCCCGAAAAGTGATTTGACAACAGGAGATTTTAAGGGAGGCTTCCTTCTGAAAGACAAAGGAGGATTATTGAATCTCCTTTTAGTTTGTGGATTTGCAAGATAGTTTACTTGAAACTACCAAAGAAAGGGTAAAAACACCCTAGTGGAGTCGCCAGGTAAGCTTGTAAGAAAAGGTCTCTGAGGCAAGGCTTACCAAAAATATTTTTCATTTGAGGGGAATTGAATCAATGTTCCCTAACAACAACGCCAAAATGTTATAGCACAGTTTGCAGCTAGGTCAAGTAGCTATGAAGTAGAAGGCCAAATTGGCATAATAGGAACCTATCCCACCCAATGTTATCATGATGGGGAAGTTCTTTCTCTTTAGGGAGGTCAGGCCCAGGGGAGATGTCCCTGGTAACCTGGAGTTTTGAAGAGGTAAATGTTTAAAGGTCAAAGTAAAGTTCCCCCTTCACAGGTCACCACCAAAATAGACAGTCCCGGCTAAACAGCCAATAATGAAGTGTAGGCCCAAAGAAGAACACCTGCCCGGAACAAAGAAAACCAATATATATATGCAAGCTATGATTCAATGGGTTAGTACTTCATAAGACTATCTGATATCAATATAAGCAATTATAACAATAAATATTGACGAAGTCAATGTTTGTTAATGCAACAATGAACTAATATTACTTCACTAATAAATATCAAGATGATGTAGCAATCAATGTATCCAATCAATCCTCATTCAATAAATGCATCAAACCACCATCCAATTGCTTAATAAATGAATGAAATAACCAAGGGTGACGTCAGCCTTTTAGGGTTAGTAGTTAGTTAGGATTTCAATTTATAAGAGGTTTTGAGAGTTGTTTAATCACTTTCACTTCAATGTTGGAGGCTTAAGATCAGTGCCTAAGGGTTATGGAGTCAAAAAGGTGAAGGACGCACAAGTTGAAGGGGATGAGATTTAAAGGACAAGAGGGAAAGGTTTCAAAGTGATGCTAAAGTAGGGCCTTAAAGACAGAACCCTAGGGGATAGAGGCACACTCCGATGTTGCTTAAGCAAGGCCTCATGCTCTCTCCTCCTTCCCGGAAAACAACTAGCTCAATGAAAAAAAAAATCAAGACGAGAGAGTTTAAAGAGGGAGAGTGTTGCTAAGGAAAGGCTCTTTCATTAAACCCTAGAAGAAAATGGCCCTAGGTGTAGATAACCTAGGCCTGGGACATCCTCTTCCTCTTGAAGTTTAAAGGTATGGCTAGCTTAAGGGAAAAAGAAAGAAAGAGTGTAGCAATGGCTAGGCTCTCTTCTTCTTCTTCAATGGCTAAAAGGTTTTCCTATTAGGGGACATGAGATAATGACCTACTTGTGTGTTTGTCCCCTAGGGTTTTGATTCAGCAATATTTATAAATAGATGCAATAAATTATATTACAACCATTCAATCAAGAAGTTTTGCAGAAAAATACTTACAAATCATCAAGAAAATACCATGCAAACCCTAGTTTTAAACCTTCCTTCAAGAAAAAAGCCATAGAATGCCAAAAATCTCCTCCTTAAACAAGTGCGCCTTCCTCAAATTAGAAAATAACCCTAATAGGGCGCAAAAATCAGACCTCACTAGGAGAGTGAGTGATATGTTATGTCAAAATGAGAGTGAAAACCCTCAATATATAGTGTATAAATGACCTTAATTAATTTTAGGTCATAAAAAATGGTCGACAAGACCAGAATACTATTTTTACATTAAATTTTCAAACTAAAACCCTAACTGAGCTGTAATAAAGGTAAAATCCCTTTCAAGGGAGGCACTATCCCCTTTTAGGGCAGATGAAACATCCAGGAGCAAAACGTTAGCCCCCCAGGGGCCTCTCCAACATGCCACATGTGCCACTGTTGCCGAGTCTGCCTCCAAGAATGACCATGAAGCTGAATGATGTCATCATGAGGATGGGGATGCTCTGAGCCTTCCAAGGCCAATGTTCCACTAAAAAGGGGTCATTCCCCCTAGGCCGGGCTCTGCCAAAGTACCTCTGGTGAAACGTCCTCTTCTTCTCTGATGCAAAACCTTGATCAAACATTTTCCTATCTCTGCCCCTCTTACGGGGTCTCAGCAACCATCTAATGGGTTCATCAGCCCCATGGAGGTTCGAACTAATCATATCCCCATGTGTACTAGTCCAAATGGTACCTGTCCGTCGGGCATGGTCCTGCACATTAAAAACTATGCCCTCCATGGGCTCATTAGTCACAGGGATCATAGCAATGCCAATCACATTTCATCATTAATGTTATCAAACATATGCATAAAAACCCTAATATATTAGTCAATAGCTCAAAGATATTACAAAAATCCACAATACAAGATCGAAGAAAAGGACAAGACATCTTATTGGGCTAGTATNTCCCAGGAAGGTTTCATCCAAGCCATGTAAACGAGGTGTTGTGGCTAGGGGATGTCTAGACAAATGGGTAGAGTGAGAGCAAAGGATGCATAATGTTATCTATGGGTGCCTTTGTAGAAGGCGAGTTGTACTCGTCATGGATGCAATTTTTTCCAAGCCCATTCTTGCCTTTATTCTTTCTTTATTTTGCTTTCTCCTCTTCTTTTTCTTTTTATTCAAGGTCTAACCGGAGGGCACTACCTTGGCATGGTGACCAGAGTTGACAGTGTTACCCACAAGTACTTTCACGGAGATGAGGAGGTTGGCTCGTGATGAGACCCCCTTTCCTTTGGCCATGCAACCAAAGGTCACTGCCCTGGCGTGGTAACCAGATAGTGGGAATGTCATACTGTTAGGTACCCATGAACCTAATAGGCTAGCTCATGATGAGACCCCCTATCCTCTTGGCTAGGTCTTGTTTATTATTTTCTTGGTCCCTCTTGTTTCTTGCTAAGAGGATTTTTATTTCCTTCTCGAGGATCCCTGGGTGAGGCATCTCGAGTTTTTATTTCTAGGCTTTTATCTTTTACCAGCTGCTTTTACCTTCTGGGCCTTTAGCCCCTTCTTCCCACAAGATAAGGTGTAACCCTACAAACAGGTCAATCCAATGCCCAGACTAGGAGAATGGGATAAATGAGTGGGAGCTAAGATGAAAAAGTGGTGGTATGATGGGAGCAGATGATGGCTCTTCAGAAATCCCCGTGGTGGCTAACCAAAACCCATGGGTATAGGCTTGCTAGGACACCTTGTCAATCTCCCCAAACATGGTCAAGTGGGTTAATGTAAGATCCAAGTAGTCATCAGAGAAAAAAGGAGTTAGACACATATATCCAAAGGTTATAATGATCAAAAGTGACACATACCATGATACTTGGACCAATTACCTCATGGAGCAAGAGCCTTCTCTGATGCAATACCAAGCCGATGGTGATGGATGTTGTTGCTGCTGAAAAGATGAATCTGATGAAAGAAAAAAAGGATGGGCTCTCCAGGGCCATGCTCAGGTCAATCCTGCTCTCGATACTCCATGTCTAGGACCTGTGGGCCTCGAGACATGATCTCCTAGTTATCCTTAGAAATCGGGGATAACAAAACTTACATATAGTTCAACCATATTAATTTTGTATAGAATTTGCAAAGAACTGTCCTTTTTTGTTTTTTTGGATGTGTCATCATTGTCTTGACCAGAAATTTTATTATTTGAACTCATCTCACTCATATTTTTATCAATATACAACCTATACCATTCAATATAGAAATTATTAAATATATTTTATAAATAAATCATATAACTTTTAGTGAAAAAAATTGTTGTAACCGATGCACTTTTTAAATATAAAGCACATGTGCATTTATTACATACAACACATTGCTACGTTCAATACAACCAAATGCACTAGATAGTTTATTTATTTTTTTTAATTGTGAATTACAATAGTGTGATATATATAGAATACATTAGAGAAACTACAATAGAAAACAAAAACATAGAAAAAAAATTAAACAAATTATGTGACAACATTTTATGTGTTGTTTAGATGAGAAAACATCGGTGATATTTTTTTTATGCATCATATTTTTAAATTAATATATATATATATATATATATATATATATATATATATATGGATTTATCTATGCTCCTTAGACATAAATGCATTGGTGTGTTTCTATCAAAATGGCACACTGGAAAATTAGAAAACGTTTTAAAAAAAAAAATCGTCAAATCAGAAATTGTTTAAAAAAATAAATAGAGGGCATATTGCATTTAGGATCTGATGCAATAATTGGTCCATTTTCATCACATGCCAAACACTTATATATATAAAAAGAAACCCATTAGATCTAAAATACCTAAAACAAAAATCCTTAATTCTGAAGTGATAGAGGGAGTTAAACCCCAGGATGAAACTTTGCATTCACATAAGCAAACAAACACAAGGATTTAAGGTAAGTATGAATTTTTCTTCTTGTGTTTATGATTTTTAATTAAAATCCAAATTAGAATACAATTTGCAAAAATTTGTATTATTAAAATCAACAATAAAATTTAATTTTTTTACTATGTAGGGTTTTGAGTTAATCACCATACCCTTCAAATCCTGATTTTCTAAATATTTCTTATGTTCCAAAGTATTCTTCTATTCCAAAATGCTCTTGGGTATGTCTCTCTTCCAAATATGTTTCTTGTAAATGTTGGCAAAACAATGAAAATATTGAATGCCTTTTTAATATTAAAAAAACTTTATGAAAAGGGTTTAGAGTGAATCACCATACCCTTCAAATTCTCATCTTTTGAATAATATTGTGGTTCCAAAGTATTCTTCTCCTCCATAGTGTTCCTCTGTATGTTTCTCTTGAAAGTCTTTCCTCTACAACTTTTTGCAAAATAATGAAATAGTGAATAGATTTTTAGTATTCAAAGGACTATGAAATTCGATTCCCTCTCTTTTTTTAATTGTTTAAAAAAAATCGTGTTTTTTTTTTTTTGGCATGCCGGTGCATTTATGTAAGACACATTGTTGCATCCATATTACATTACGCATTGGTGTGTCCATATTATATGATGCAATGATAACATACATTTTTTATTTATTTTATTAACAAAATATTGAAACATGGTGTTGTTAATTTTTCAACGCACATGTGCTTATTATTAATATGTGCACCGGTGCATTTTGGATTTATAAGCGCAAGAGGATTTTTTTTAAGTTATTTGAACTTCTATTTGCACACAAAATAGTATATTCATCTCAAATTATCTTTTAGGATGAATTCACGTGACTTACAATACTTCAATATACATTTTACGTTTTATGTCACCTTATTCTTAAAAATGGTTTCAAAACTATATTCAAACTCAGATTGTTGTATGGTTCTCGAAATTTATTTTAGATATGTATAGAAAAATTTATTGCTAATTTTGCTAAAATGCAGGGAGAAAACCTTTTTATATGATCAAATGGCCAATTCTTCAAACTCCAATCCATTCCATATTGCTCAAAGTCCATCATGGATTTCTCCCTTTCCATCTCCAGTAAGTTTAACTTATTTTATTTATGTTTCGATTATATAATTTTTTATTTATTTTTTATTTAGGTCAATATAAATAAAAATGCATCCAAATTTGCAAGATCTTGATTCAGAATTGAGTTTAGATGCAAAAAATATTATAGTACCGATTCAAAAATGTTTGAAGGTCTTATCGGGAGCAACATATCACAAGCAGTTGCTAAATGAAAATGGATAGTCGCTTTACCCTGTCAATTGTGACATCCCATCTTCCATCTGCAATCTTGGGTTGATGATGGTAGTAATTTTTTGGTATAATGTAATTTGCAAAAAAAAATTATTGCATTATTCTTACTAATATCATCAATGTACTAATGTTCAATATTTTTGAAATTATTAGGATTCTGATGATGAACGAACTACCTACCATATTTTATTTCACCCCACAACAATGTCAACCTTAGAGAATGCTACAATGAGAGAACAACTCGGAGAGGAAGCGTACCAAGAATGGTTGAATCAACCACCTATTCAATTCCCACTATGTCTAGATTGAATAATTAGGAATGACTACAACAATAATAGTTCTTCAGATGTTGGAAATGGAGACAATCAAAAAGAGGTTGGTATGGATGATTAATTATGGGATATGAATTCCATGGAGACAATGTTAGATGCATTTTAGAATGATCATCTAGGGGATGATGCTCATATTAGTGATACCATTTTTGAAATCTTGAAATCTGCTTCCATCGCCCCTCTCTTTGGACCTAGTGCATGGTCAAAGTCTACCCAGCTTGAGACAACAATGTTACTATACGATGTGAAATAAAAATTTGGCATGTCAAACACATGTTTCTTGTTAATATTGAGGTAATTGACCAGCAGTTAGAGCCATTTATTAATTTTGTGAAATCTTGTCACACAATCAATATTAGAAATGGTTGTTTTTATAAACATTAAATGACCTTGTACATTTCTATTTCCCACTAACTGCAGGTTATTGAAAGATAAGGTTCTTCCTAGTGATAATGTTTTTCCCATTAGTTGTGAAGAGGCAAAGAAGTTTTGAAAATTTTGGGTGTTGAGTATATATCATATCATGCATGTTCGAATGATTGTATTCTATATAGAGGATAACATGTAGACAAAGAGATTTGTCTGAAATGTGGGCATGACAGGTACCATAAATCAAATAAAAATGGTAACTTGCATGGTCCTCCTCATAATATATTGAGGCACATGCCTATAATCCCAAGGAATCAAAGGCTATTTTGTTGCAAAGAATTAGCTATATTGCAGGGATGGTATGCCTTACACATAAGTGAGTCGGGAGTTATGTGAATCCCAATAGATTCAATAGCCATGAAGCATATAGAGGATACATGGCCAAAACAATTCAAGGATGAAGTACAAAGTCTACGACTCAGCATAAAAATAGATGGTATGCACCCATATTCCATCCAAAAAACCAATTATTATGTTTGGCCTATAGTGGTGATCAATAAAAATATCCCCTCATGGTTTTCCATGAAGAATGAAAATCTTATGTTGGCTCTTATAGTCCCTAGTAGAAGACAAGTGAAGAATATGGGTGTCTACCTACAACCATTGGTAGATGAATTGAAGGAATTATGGGAAGGGATACATGTATACAATGTATCAAGATGTGTCACAACAGAGAGAACTTTTACATTGTATGACATATGTGCATACGTAACAATATTTATTTTCATATTTAATTCTTTGTGATTGACTTTTTGTTTTTAAATGCTAATGTGTTATGCATACAATAATTTCACAGGTCTTGTAACTAAAAGTTGTCATGGATGTAAATGTTGTTGACCTTCTCTGAAGGCTAGGTGGTCCAACCACCTACGAAAGCCAATGTACGACTTCTCGAGAGTATTCATCCTAGAAGAACACCCTTATATAAGAGGAGCATCTTCTTTGAATGGTAAACCAGAGAGAGTCCAAAGGCATGCAATAATGACACCAACAGAATGGCTTAGAGAATATGAGAGAGAGAAGGAGAAGAATATTACAAAAATGTTTGATTCAAATGGGGAGCCTATGTTTGGTGATCCATAATTCTTCGACACCTATGTTGATAAATTGTCCATTGGGATGAAAAGGAATATATATTTTATGAGCTCCCATATTGGGAGCATCTTAATATTGTCCACTTACTAGATCCCATGCATATATTTAAAAATGTTTCATCTTCTTTATGGAGGCACATATCATCAAAAGAAAGTGACATATTGGTTGTGAGGAGAGATCTTAATTCTTGAAAATCTAAAAAGAAACATTGTCCAAGACAAGAAAGTAGAGGAGAGTCTAGTCCCTCTTGGTCTTTTAAAGAAGGTGATGTCCCATGGATTTTGAAGAATATCTTTCTTTGGAAAAGTAAGTTATATCGGGTGTGAAGGTGCCTTATTTATATGGATCTTCCCTACGATGTTGCTTCATTGTGTTTCAATACCATTTGTTAGGTTTGAAATCATGTGACCATTTGAACCTTCTAAAGGTACGACGTATGTCAACAATATGATTTTATTATTTGTAATTTTTATTTTTATGCCATGGGATAAAACCAAATTAATTTGTATGTGTTTACTTTGTCGTGTCATTATCCTATGCTCATGCATGGGTGTGTGAACCATGACTTACCCCATGGCCTAAGGTGTTCCATATCTAAATTATCTGCATTTGTACATTGGATCACATCAAAGGAGATTCATATGACTAACATTCCACAGTGGTGTCAAGAGATAGTTGAGATTGGTTGTATGTTTGAAAAGCAACTACCACTAAGTTTCATGGACTTGTAGGTTAATCTTCTAATTCACCTAGTAAATGAGGTTGAATTAGTTGGGGTGGTCTCATGTCGTTGGATGCATTTTTTAGAGAAATACATGAAGAAATTGAAAGGATTTGTTCGTCAAAGGGAAAAGTCTGAGGGGTCTATGGAAGAGGGGTACATATCATATGAGTCTTTATATTATGCCAGTGAGTACAACAAGTAGATCAACAACACACTAGGTGCAGTGATTTGGGACAACGAAAAGGATGAAGATAAAAGAGAAGGGGAGCTTCTCCAAACAAATGGAAAAAGGTACTTGATAAAGAGTAAGTGACTTATCGTTTGTCAAATTCCTACATAGTAACTATTCACATTGAACTTAATAATGTATATTTTAATGATCTCATATGTAGTATATGTTGATTTGATTTCATGAATACATCAGTGAATTCATAAATTGATGGCATCAATAACTTCATTCTTTACAATTCAGAGGCAACACAACTGTGGGTCACATTGTACGAATAGAAGAGAAGGAAATGTGAAACTGACAGGAAAGAATTCAGACAGTTGAATAGTAGAAGCATGCCTTATCCTGATCATTTAAAATAAAATATGCCAATGATATTCCACAACACTTGGGTTGATGACCAAGTCAAAGAGAAATATGGTGTATCTGGTCGTTACCTGCATGAAGAAGAGGATGCACTAAACATAGGGATTGGTTGAAGCAACTTGGTAATAATCTCTTTGTGTACATAATTTTTAACTTCGTAATGCACATTTGAATTGTAATTACATCTATATTATTTTATATTTTAATGGTCAGGTTATTAGAAATATATTGACACTGTGATTTGTTCATTTTTTTATAGGTGAATTTGTTCCCATCTATGTGGGCATATGGACATCATTTTTACACAAAGAATGTTGATGATGGACACATGACACAAAACTGTGGGGTGGAAGTCGAGTTCGACCAATCTAGTCATGCTAGCCATCGTGATCAAAACACCATACAAGGGAAGTAAGGTTACATCTGAAAGATACAAGAGATCATTCGAGTGGACTTCTCTTCTTTCCAATGTATTATTTTTAGGTGCAAGTGGTGGGACACCTTTGATTGGAATAATGTAAAGGAAGATTGTGATAGTGCGATGATATGTATCAACTCTAAAAATATGTGGGATGAAGCTAAGGAGCCTTATGATTTCTCAAAACACTGCAACCATGTGTTATTTTATCCAAATGTTGGATATGGATTAGTGATTTGTATTAAGACATGACCCTATATCAAAACATATTTTTGAGAACAACAGTGTTATCATGCGAAGCAAGGAAGATAATCAAGGTGATGACAATGAAGAGTAATATATTATACATGTTTTATTATTTAATTACTTCTTTTATGTTTTCAAATCTATAGTGAATTTATTATTCTCATTATTAAATTTATAACATTTTTAGTATTTAATATTTCATATGAAATATTAATAATTTTTTGATTGTATGATATAATTAAATGTTATTTGTAAATGATATAAATGTTTTTTCATTATAAATCTAGATAATATTTTAACTTTTAGTATTATAATTTTAACTTTTGCTTTAAAAATATATATTATTTTAGTGTAAATATCAAATATTGTATATAATAATTTTAAAATGTATTTTTTTTTGTTACCCACCATTTCATATCATTACCATATAGTATTATATTATATTAGTTTTTAATTTTGAGTTCATACATTCTATACATTATATTATGGTATAATACAATAAATATAATATATTATGTTATATATTAATTTTATATTATAAATATAATAATATAATATATAATAAATAAATAAAATACAATATAAATAATAAAATAAATATAATATATTATATTATATATTATGAGTATGATGATGATGATTAACATTCACTAGATCAAATTGGTCTATTGGACCTTAAGAGGGTAAGTGATGTGTTTTTTTAGAATTTTGTTTATATGCTCGAAAAACATTAAGAGAAGCTTTCCAAGATCACCATACTTTTGTTGAGTTAAGAGATTAGGAAGGTTGGTAGTGTGACAAATATTTTGAAAATGAGATCTAATATGGGTATAGGCTGGACAATATAAGAGAAAGTGTTTTTCATCTTCAACCTTCTTAGTGTCACAAATGTGACACACTCTTTCATCCCATGGGGTTTTAGGAATTGACCAAAGCCCAGTTTCACTATGGAACTAGTGAGAATTTGTTCTTATCTTAGCAATGCTTATTTGTTTATTTACACGTAGCAAAATAGATAGATAATGTTGATCTTCTAAATTAGGGTTGATTACATCTTTATAATTCCTTTATTTTCTTTTTTCCTCTAACTCTTTATCACACCACATTTTTTCCTTCAATTTTGATTTGATTTTTTTTTTAATAGTATCTTTATTCTAAAAAATGGTGTCTTCTATGATTCCCTAATAGTTAAGCCAAAACCAAACATCTTTATTATTATGCATAAAAAAATGATATATTATTTTAATCATATAAATATAAATTTTGATATTAAAATTTTACATAATATCATTATTTAGTATAATTTCCGTAATTTAATAATTTATGTATAATAAATAAATAATATAATGATAGGTTTAATATACTATTAAAATTTAAAATGAAAAAAATAGAAAATATATAAATAAAAATAAATCTATCTTAATTTGTAATAACTTCAAAATAACATAGAAAACGTTTTGGAATCGTAATCTATAAGCAATGATATGGTAATATTAAATGGGAGGTATTTTAATGGTTAAATGGGAGGTAATTTTAATTTTTAGAGTCTACTTATAGAAAGATACGGTAAATGAATGCATGTGGTAATTTTTGTTGGATTCAAGTATTAATTTTTTTAAGTTGAGAAATGGCTTCAACATGCTTATATATTATCACCCTGGCATCTCATAAAATATAATATTTGAATTTAATATAATAAAATATAATATATTAAGTTATATATTAATTTTATATTACATATAATATATATTAAAAAAAAATTATAATTTAAAATTGAATTAAACAAGTACATCATAACAACTTTTTATCCCTTATCTTTTATCTTTATTTTCTCTTTTTATTTGTGGATAAAAAATTTAAAGATTCATAATAATTAATTGAATATAAATTTTAAGATTTTTAATAACTAATTTAATTCTTAATATCAATTAAACAACATGTAACATATGATATCAAAAAATGACATAAAATTTAAATACATGTAATTAACCCACTTAAAAAAATTATTTAAAGAGAATAATTCATAAAAATTAAAATATTTAATATTTTAAATATTTTAATTTTTTTATACTTGCTTTTTGTTAAGTTTAGCATCCATGCATCCTTATACTATAGTAAAAAAATGTTGAATTAGAGATTTTGAGACTTGTAATAATTATGGGAATATATAAAAATATGGCCAAATTACAATTAAGAGGAAGTTAAAATATCACAAAGATTTTATAAATTTTAATTGAGCTTATCATAACTATTTTTAATTATTCATTATGAATTTATGAAGAAAATAAATATTCTCCAAATGAGGATTAATTCTCACATAGTACTTTCAAGTAAACTAGTTTGTAAAATTGTGATACAAAATAAGGTTGAAGATTAATATAATTTACTTTTAACTTGCCCAAAATTTAATTAATAACATAAGAAATATCTTTACCCATTTTTATAACTTATTTATTTTTCTTGGTTAAGTTTGACATTCATGTATTCTTATAGTATAGTGAAAAAATGTTGAATTAGAGATTTTGAGACTTGTATTAATTATGAGAATATAAAAAAATATGACCACCAAATTACATTTAGGAGGAAGTTAAAATATCACAAAGACTTTATAAATGCTAATTGAGCTTATCATAACTATTTTTAATTATTCATTATGAACTTATAAACAAAAGCAATTAAGTAAAATAGTTTGTGAAATTGTGATGCCAAGTACGGTTGAAGATTAATATAATTTACTTTTAACTTGCCCAAACTTTAATTAATAACATAAGACATATATTTACCCATTTTTATAATTTATTTACTTTTCAAGACCTCTTAACTACAAAAACATGATAAACTTGGTATTTTCATTTTTATCATGTTAAAATATTAAAATGACAACATAATAAATTAATTAGAACTATTGTAATCTAGCATATTTAAATCTATCCTTTGTATTATATACATTTAATACATTTTAAAACATTTCTAAAAGGGGGTTGCTAATTTAACTTGTTTTAGACATGAGTAATTTATTTTAAATATATTCAAAAATAAAGTACTTAATTAAGAGTACTTTATTTTATGGAGAAAATTATATAACATGACCTAACATCAACATCAACATCAACATATAAATTAAGTACATCAACATGAACAAAAAAATTGTTATATATATATATATATATATGAACAAGTAAAATAATTGTTATAATGTACATATCTGGTCAGCAACACAAATAATTGTTATATAGCTACATATCTAGTCATAGTCTCTCATCAGAAGCATGTTGTGGAGGAATAGGTAATGTTCCATGCTCATCTGGGTGAGGAGGAGGAGGAGGAGGAGGTACTAAAAAACAAGCACCATCACCACCCGGTTGATCAACATCACCACCCTGATCAAGTACATCACCACTCAAAGGAGGAGGAGGAGGAGGAGGTACTGAAGAAAAAGCACCATGATCACCACCCTGATAAATATGATCACCACATGGAGGAGAAGGAGTAGGTACTAAAGAAAAAGTTCCATCGACACCCTGATGATCATCATCACCATCCTCATCATCATCTGTATTGAAGGAAGCGCCATCCCTCATCCCTACCAATAACCTGGGAGATCCAACAATATGACACATAAGAGACATCATATCATGTGACAAATATGTCTAAAGCTGTAAGAGATTAGGTTCAACCATGATGTCTCACATCTGGACAAGGCGGACTCCCACGCCAACCAAAAATGCAATCAGTTTGTCACAAATCTCCATCCTATATATGAGATTGTGCCTACACCACATGTCGGGTGGTATATGCAGCTGAGGACCCTGACTCGCCGCAACCTCAGCCATCTCCTCATCTGCATTAGGTGGCGGGGGATGAGGTATGTCCCCAACAAATGTGCCAACATATGCAAAATCTAACAAAAGTTAATAATTATTTGACAATTTCATTAAACAATTTAAGAAAATATGGTAAAGAACATGCTAGAATAAAATTTATGTGAATTAAGTAAGATAATACAATGAAAGTAAAAGATTAATTTAAATCTTACCTCGATCATCTGGTGGCTCATCCACTGTGAAGAGGATGTTGGGACATCCTTGTCAATCCATCCCCATGTAAGGGCACGATACCATCACGAACACTTGATCTGTCTCACTGGATAATAGCTCAAGTGTCTCCCTAGAAATCCTATCTAGAAAATCAGGCATGTCCCTCTTGGGCATCATCTCACCCCACATGTGAATTCGCACCTCGGTCATCATCCTAGGAGGTTGACGGTTAAAACTAGATATCATCTATGGAAACNCTAAAGAAAATGGGAAGTTGATGCAGGATCATCCCCATCAGTGTTAAACGAGGCCAAGTGGAGGACAACTCAGCATCCAGCGCGCATTTCAAATCAAATTTTGAACTCAAGGAGGGCATGTTTGTTTTGATATTTTGAAAACATTGTAATTTAATGCCCTTTTAAATATTTTGAGGAAAGAGCCATGTATGTGCTCCAGATCTTTGTAATCATCTTAACTATCTATAGGATTGTACAGATATGGAGCAACAGCTCATATCTAAATGTAAATTTCATTTATTGTAATAGGGATAAGTAAATGAATATCTTAATTGTGACATGATAGCACTAAGGTAAGTTGGAGGGAAGGCTCATAAGGTTGTATTGTTTTCCCAAATGAGGTTGTTGAACGTTATTGTAGAAGTTGAATGTTATTGTTATTGTTATTGTTGTTAAGAGAGTTGTTGAAGCTTATGAGGAATTGTAGAGAACTGTATGAATTCATGTACATATTTATTGAATGAATATATGAATAGAGGTTTGAGTCCAATTGTATGGTGTTGTGTTCATCTGATTTATTGGAGTACATATGATGTTTCTTTATGTTCTCTTTGTGTTATCTGTTTTATGTATCTTTTATGCATGCATATATTTTTCATGGTTAAGTGTGGAAATTTTTTATGTTTCTGTAAGTTTCATTTTTTTTCTCTTCTGAGATCCCTGGTGCAAGGAGTGCACAGTGCCCACAAGGAGTTCGTAGGCTGAGTTGAGATAGACTTAGGAGCTTAGGAGAGATAACGTGAACTTACAGTGGAAGTGAAAGGAGTGCACACTCATTAGTTGAAGTGCAGAGAGTGCGCGATTGCTCAGAGGAGATAAACATTTTGATAAGTCACATGAAAGAAGTGCATTGGAACAACACTTTATTTAAGTGTTGAAGAAGTTCAGAAGGGACGAACACAAAGAGTGCGTAAGGGAGACTTTCTCAAAAATCTCTGAGTCAGAAATTCATCAAAAGTTTTAGGGACTCAAGGAGTGCACCAGAGGTCTATAAACCTTGGAGGAACAAAAACTCAAAAGAGATAGAGAGAATAAAAGTTCAACAAGAGGAACTTAGAAATTTTCTAAGTCAAAAGTTTTAAAAGTGCCAGAGGATGTACATGAGGGCGTGAGAGATTTTGTTTACCTCTATCATTCAAGATTGGGAGAGATAGAGGAAATCGTTGCAGTGGTTTGTGCAAAGTGTGCACACATATACTCCTTCAAGTATATCGTTCTTTGTTGAAAGACCCTTGCAAGGATTACAGAGGGGCCGACATTGTTAATAAGTGTTGAAATTCTCTAAGGAAAGTGAAGTTTTATCAGAATTTAAATGAAGGAGTAGTGTCAGGTGGGCGTCGATGGTCAAAACCCTTTGAATCCTTAAATCTTAGAAGGAATTCGTGTTTGTTGGCCCTCGACCAAGTTTTGAGGAAACCTTGGTCAGGTTTGGACCACTTTTTGGACTTTGACACATTTGTCGAGAAAGGATCACCCAGGCAGAGCTGAGATCGTGGATTTCACTGATTTTTCAGGTTGTGTGGATCCAGTAAGGGGTCTTTAGGATTTTTGTAATGGGTTATGGGATGTCGACCCATGGGGTTTACCCATGATTAGGCCTTATTGTAAGGGATTGTAAAAGTATAAATAAAAGAAGGATGTATGGTAGAAGTAGAAGGGTTTTTGGGAGCTAAGTGCAAGTAATGTGATGAGATTTGTGCAAAGGAATGTATGTGTGTTAAGGCTCTATTCTTGATAGAGAGTTGGCTTTGTGCCTTAACCTAGTTTGGAAGGAGGATCTGGTGCTCAATGTGTAGATATCATGTTATATGTGAAGCTCAACTCTATGGCTTAGTGCACAAGAGTCACTGAATGTAAGAGATTGAAGAATAATAAAGAAGACAAAGGATTTGGTAGACGTAACCTGACACTGGGGTGAACCACGTATATCTTGTGTCTTTGGTTTGCTTTTTGTTGTGTTGTTTATGTTATGAATCTGCTCATCTCTTGATGATTATGTATGATAGATAGATATGTGATTCTTAGTGCTTTACTTAAATATAAATGAATGATTAGATATAACTCAGTGTTATGTGCTAAGGGGTTGAAGTGCTTAATATTTACTATTACTACGCTAGATCTATTCTTGAATATGTTATTTGATGTTACTAAGATTAGGAAATTAATGCATATCATCTTCTAAGTGTTAATAGAATACCCTGCAAAGTGTTATTATCACATATATGTGTCCCATCTTGGTTACAGACACCTACGTCATGTAACCCCCCTGCTTCTACCTCGGGTGAGAGTTCACCTGCTTTGTAGGTGTTTCCGAAAGGGTCAATAGTGAGGGTTTTTTTGGTACATTGTTAAGTTTTGAACCCTTGGTCTTCCCCTGTGCCAACAAATGATTCTGTTGCTGGGACCTGAAATTGGGATTGCTGGGAACTGAAGTAAAGAAAAGAGAATCTTTGTGCGTAGATGTGTTGCTGAAGTGCACAGTACTCTACTTGACTTGTGAAGCTCTATGATAAGAAATAAGTCTAATCTGAAGAAAAGAGGTAAGATCCGAAAATAAGTAAAGCGTTTTGCTTTGATAAGAGTAAGATAAGTGAAAATTTTTGTTTCAAAAGCATGAATTTAAGTATTTTTAATAGATTTTGTCCTAGTCTGAAGGATAGGGCGTAGTTGGAAGAAATATTTGATTTAAGTAAAGCTAATAGAAATGAAGAAAGATATGTCATTCCTATGCATATAAAGAATTTTTGGACTAATAAGTGGATGCAATAACCTAGAAATAATTTTTGTAGATTGCAGGTCCAGCACTATGATCCTAGTGCGCAATACATAAGAGGTTGGGGAACATACAAGAGAAAAAGAGGATTGACATTTTTTTATAACTCCAGAAGACCGGGACATATTTCTAAGGAATGCCTTGGTACAGGTCCTATTTGTCTTTGTTGTAAGATTATTGGTTATGAGGTTGAGGATTGTCCAAGGATGATTGATAAAGTTGAAAGAATGAACATGAGACAAGAAAACTATGAAGGAAGTCAAGATTCTAAGAGCATGTTAGAGAATCATAAAGAGAAAGAATCAGATAAAGATCAGACTATGTTATTACATTTGAAAGAAACAATGAATGATCACAAAGATTTCAGTTTACTAGAGATCTTGAAAGTAAAACAATGCATAAATGAAAGAATAGAAGACTTCGACATAGACTGTGTATTATATGAAGAAACACAAGTGAATATTATGACAGAAGACACTTGGGAAACTTTGGGAATGCCTACTATGGTACCTTCATTGGGAAGGATAGGCTTGTTAATATTAAGATGATAACCTTATGTGGAAGAATTACTAATGTACCTATTATTGTTCATGGAACATCGACCGAAGAAGAATTTGAAGTCATTAAGTTTATTCAGGACAACGCCCCTTTCCCACTCTTACTAGGTAAGACTTGGATTGAGAAGGATCAAATCAGAAGGAAAGCAAAGGAAGAAGCTATAGAAAAGAAAAAGCAAGAACTAAGGGATTTCATAGCTAGAAAAATAGATCGGCTCATAGAAGAATGAGAGGATAAGTTGAAGCAATAGAAAGAAAGAGAATTAGCTATCAAGGTTGAAAGAATGCAATAAGGTTTGAAGGACCTATCCATGCAAGAAATAAGAATACCCACCCAGGAATTAATAAGAGAAGGGATATTAACTTCAGACCCTTTGAGGGAACATCAGCAGTGCAAAGTCACTATGCTAGGAGAAGATAAGAATAAGAATGGAAAGAGGATTCCAGAAACATTTAGAGAGACTCAAATCACAGTAAAGAAGGAAAGGAAGCTCAGTAAAAAGAAAGCTAAGATGGAAAATATACAGGAAGCTATAGAGACCAGATGGAATACTTCACAGACTAGAACCTTGGAGGGGGCAGGTTCACGAGATTTGAACCTTGCCAGAACAGCGGGACTGCGTAGAATGGGACTTCGCCCTGGCGAAGCCATATGACTTTTGGAGGCACCCTAAACATTAGAACAACACTATGGAATGATTAGAAAGTGAAAGTATGGGTGGATGGATCGCTCTTGGACGTTGAGAATACACTCTACCAGAAAAATTCACATTGATGGAAGCATGCATGCCCGTTGGAAGAATCTATTACGAGGCCCCACTTATTTAACCTGTCGGATGATGCATCGGGACCACTTTTGGCTACCCGGGATTAACTAAACCAAGAATAAATAACAGACTCATGCAGGTCATAGGATTTGTCATTGACCTCGCTAGAAAATGCGTGGAAGGACTGCAGATGAATTGGGCTAGTTACTTAGTCAACAAGTTATAATTGGATTGCTGCGAAGCTCAGGATCATGGCTATGAGTTCCAATTTAGCCAGCTGCTGATCTTCGCCACTTTTAATACTTGGGAGATGCCAAAAGGTGAGACCTTCCATGACATTGATTCATTCGAGCTGCTCACTGTGAAGTTCACCATGCTCTGGTATTCAAGCAACATAAGGAAACAATGGCAGTCAAACACAGTTTTCCATACCTACTACCTACAACTGAAGAGGGCCATTGATTCTTTCCATCGTATGACGTCAAACACCCTGGATAGGTTCTGACCCCTTATGAAGTTCCACATAGATAGACACTTTATTTATATTACTGCGCGTGTAGATGAAAGTAAAGAAGATATTCAGTCCTACTACAAGATCACATAGGAGGACCTGGAAGAAATATCTAAGGAATGGCCCATGGAGTTCCTTATACCATTCAACCAGGAAACACTGTCCGATCCCAACCTCATTGGAAGTATGGTGGTTACTCGTGAAGAGTATGATGCACCCAACAATAGAAGAAAGAAAAAGAAGGAAGATGTAAATGAAATACAAAGTACTTCAGAAGAGACTGCATTTGATTCACCTAGCAGAGGAGGTGATGACAAAGTGGACAAAGAAGAGAAAGAAGGGGAAGAAGACAAGAAGAAGGAGGGTGAAGTGACACCACCTAGGAACCCCCTTGAAGAGGTAGAGACATCCAAGAAAACAAAGGTTTCCCCAATGAAACCTACATCACGAAAGAAGTCCAAAAAGAGTAAGATGAAGCTGTAGGACTATGCTCACGATCGATGACTTCGACTTCATTATAGCAGCTGTATCAGAAGATATTTTGTAGAGAACTGAAGAAAAACAAGAATCCTTGTATGATATAATTGAGACAGCACTAAGAGGTGTATAGGAATCCCTTCACTCCATCCATGTAGTGTCCAGTGCACCCCTGCCATTAGATGAAACAGAGTTAGGAGATCAGCCTACCCAACTTTGCAGAATAGTTGATGTGACCGACGCTCACCTTCATTGTGTGTAGGAAGAAAAAAGAACATACCACAACGGCCTTGAAGCAAGCGCAAGAGAAAATCATAGAGCAATGTCAAATTGCGTAGTAGGAGAATGACGACCTCCAAACCAAGTTCGAATAGGATAGAGCGCAGATCCAACAGGAGAATGAGCAGTTGCTCGCAGAGTAGATTGGAGTTAAAGAAGCAGTCCACAGAGCACTTCACTCTGTGACAGGATTAGAGAAAATGGAGGAAGGCCAAGTGGAGAATCAATTGAAAAATCTTGCTGAATCCATTCAACAACTTCGACAGAGAGTCTCATAACTAGAGCTACAAATAGTGCCAAGCACTCCGCAGGAAGTGCGAGACCAGAGAGAAGAAAATTCCTGAAGTGTAGTTGAAAGGATCAAAGCATTAGCCATGGAATGTAAACAACTAAGCAGTCTCAATGCATAGACTTATGATTGCCTTACTAAGTATCCTGAACTGAAGACACTGGAGTCATAGCTCCAAGAAGAAAAAAAAAAAGCAACAGTAGTACAACTGAAATTCCTGTTAGCAGTTGAGAGGATGAAAAGATCCCAAGAATAGTTCACAACTCAACAACATGTCCATGCCATACAAGGCAAAGTCATGGAAGTGACTCAGAAGCTCTAGCTAGTTCAAGATGCAGCTTGCCTACTTTTTGAGGAGATTGAAGGTCGAGGAGAAAAGCTAGAACAATTAGTCACTTCAGTAGAACAACGCTTAGAGGGACCTGTGAATGAGGAAATTATTCAAGATTTCATCGAGTAGGAGGCCTTGGCGAAGAAACAGATCGAAGAAACTCGATCCAAGCTCGAGGATTTTGAGGCAGAGTTTCCTAGATCAGAGTGACTTGGGACAAGTTATAGGTGAGTGTTGGGGACCTGTTGGCCCCTAATCAAGTTTTCGAGATCCTTGGTCATGTTTGACCTCTTTTGGGACTTCGACAGGCTGGTCAAAGACAGAACGCAAGTCGAAGTAGAGATTGTTGGATATCGGCCCCCTTTTAGGACATTTTTAGGATTAGGGTTTATGTAAAGGGTATGGGATGTCAGCCCATGGGTTTACCCATGTTTAGGCCCATTTTGTAATGTATAAATAGAAAGCTAGGCGATTTAAGTAGAAGAGAGAAAGTGAATTCTAACATGCTAAGTGCGAATAGTACTAGATGCTTTGTGCATACTATATGTTAAGACTTGTAGAGCTAAGTGCAAATGATTGTGAGAGGCCTATGTATAGACTGTGTAAGAAGGCTTTGTGCTGTGACCTAACTTGAGGAAGGAGGATCTGGCGAGGTGCGTAGATCTCATGTCCTATGTGGAGTAGGGTTCTTGGGATCTGTGCTTGTAGAAGATTGGCAGAAGATAATAAAGAAGAGAAGAGTTGGTGGACGTATCCATACACTAGGGTGAACCACGTATATCCTGGGTTATGGTTTCTTTATGCATTATAGTTGTTAGATTTTTTATGTGATCAATTCTTAGTGCAATAATATATGCTTAGATGAATATGATAGCTTAGTGCCTAATGATGTGAATAAGATGCTAGATATGATATGCTTCCTTATGCTAAGTGCTTGTATGTGTTAGATCTAGTTGAATACCACGTTTCTTTGTAATTAGGGTTTTATCTACGAAGTAAATACTGGTTGAATACTAATGAATGCTAACTACTAAGTTCTTTGTTAGAGTATTGTAATCACAGATCTGTGTCCTAGCTAAGGTTGTAGACATTGGAGTCTTGCAATCATCCCTGTCTCTACCTCGGGTGAGACTTCATCTGCTTCACAGGTGTTGTCGAAAGGGCCGGTAGTTAGGGTTTTGTTGGTGCGTTGTTGAAGCGTTGAACCTTGGGTCTGCCGTTGTGCCAACAGTGGAGGAAAATATAGTGAGAAGTGGGTCAAGTTTTAGAAAGCATTATGGTAGTTGTTTTTTGTCTCCCTTGAACATGGAACATGTTTGCATCTTTTCTTATAGTTGGGTATTATTCTTGTATCTGAGTCATACCAATCCTATGATTCATCATACTCCTTTGGCTCACCTGAAGAGTGCCTCAATTATCATCACATTATGTTTTGGTCTATCTCTCATCACATCAATTATGCCAAGTATTTTGTTGTGCCTCATAATGTTCAAGGGAAATTTTAACCCAAATCAACTACTTTGTAGTATTACCAACCTTCATCCTCGTGTAATTCTATGCTCATTTAATCCATCATATTACATCACTTTCATGTATCAATTTTGTTTTGATGATGGGGGAAACATCCTAGGCCTTCATCAACGAGTCTATTCCTATCGAATTTAACACATTATCAAAGAATTAGGCTTAGAAACCAGTTGGTACCTTGGAACCTACATGCCTCAATGGTAGGTCTCCTCACCTTCGACATTAGGTTTACAATATTGACCTCTGATCAAATCATTCCAGGAATGTTCGACTTCATCTCATTTATTCACATTTGTTGGGATGTACTAGGGTACCTTGGGAGTCATTGTCATCATTGGTGATTTCCCTCGCACTTGTTAATGGTATACATCAATGAATAGTAATCAAGTGGTTTCTACCATGTTCGACATCAATATATATATATTCACATGGCTAGAATCGTACTATTTCAGGATCGATACGAAGACCTCGGGAACTCCTCAAGCACCCAGGTTGCAATGGAGATTATTTGAGTACTTAGAAGATTCCAGTATATTCATCTTGATTGAGATATTATTGATATCCATAATGTCACATAGATCCACTTTGTATTGGTTCGTGGCTATGTATTTTCATATCATAGCTCCAATGTGTATTCTTTCATGGCTACGACATGATTGAGTCATGGAGATATGGATTCACATTGTATCTTTGGTGGCCATATCCTTAGTCAGTGCTTTCATGGATCTTTAGTGTATTGGTCGACGACCATACTTTGAGTCAGTTTATTCCAAGAATGGGTATTCCTACCTTGGGGATGATACATATATATTAATTGATGTTTGTTTTCATCTTCTGCCCAACTCTTCTAATCCAACACCCTCACATACATATTTTTGTGAAGTGTTTCAACCATCATCATTCCTTTTGACTTACCAATTTAGGGGGAATATATTACACACCTAAGTGTCTGAATATCAAATGTCACACTTAAGTATCGTAAGTATCGCAAGTGTCACACTACCAAATGTCACACTTAATTGTTGCATCTATTATACACATGAGTGTTGCAAATTCGTCACCATGAGAAAACATTTGACATACTCCCTAGATATATTGAATAAGGAACCTATCAGTTGGAGGATCAAACACCATATTTCTCCTTGAGATTTTTTCCTTAATTGAGCTTCATGGCCCCCATTCCCATATAGAAGGATGGATAAAATCGTGATCATCGCTTCCCCATAGTGTCTTAGGGAGCAACAATCTCTTGTTCATCGCCCTTGTTCAAAGTATGGAGAAGTGAGGATAACCAACATAAAAAGGTAAGTCATCCATCCTTATCACTCTAATATTTGAAATACATCTAGGGGGGAAGTGATACACCATTTTTTTCCCTTCTGTCTTGGATCAAAGAGGGGTATTGATCCAAGGGGGATTTCACCTATCTGTAGGGTGAACTTTACCAAAACACTTGTGTATGTGAAGGATGGGGATAGTCAGGCTCTGATTTTAACATGAGGTCAAAGAAATGGATTCCCTTTATGGTTAACATTATAATCATTGTACTTTACCTTCCAAAGGGAGGCCATTCTTGACTGGGAACAGGTGATATCAGATGAAATTTTTCTTCAATTAGGTAATTACTTAAGGGTTCAGAGTTTTTATATGGTTGGATATCTAGTGTTATCAACTATTTAATTCAATGTATTTGATAGTCTCCCTATTAAAGAAAATTTAAATACAAAGAAGGAACCAGTCCAACTCTGGAACCCC
The DNA here is from genome assembly GCA_032191745.1 of Picea mariana. NCBI lineage: Eukaryota > Viridiplantae > Streptophyta > Pinopsida > Pinales > Pinaceae > Picea > Picea mariana. The sequence goes on along the minus strand of JASDQU010107226.1, from coordinate 19,946 downwards.
GTGCTATATAAACGTAAATAAAGATTCAATTTTATATTGTTCAAGATGGTTTTGTTAAATAGTACAAGGTTTAATAGTTTAGGCTATATATATGAATATGTTTTCCAATAGTCTTGTACACACAATTTGTATATAGAGTTGTCAATATATACTTACAACATTTGTCGACCCAATTGGTTTTTTCAGATCTTTGACCACTTCTATTGATAGTTCTATTATAAATATTGATTTTTTTGTGCAGATAACCTTTTCTTTTACATATATTTTTAAATAGAAAAATGGGAAATTTCTCTATTTTCAATTGTTTTTCCAGTGAACCAAAGAAATTTCCATATGTCTCGAACAACTACAGTTGATACCTAAAGACTGTAGTTTTCATATGGCTACACCTAAGATGTAACAACACATAAACAAAAAAAAATTGACAATGACAAAACACACTATTTCATTTTCATCCTCTATGTTTCCATATTTTGTATGCAAACTGTACTGCAATACAACTTTCCTATCCAACATGACGACAACTCCAATGAATACCTCTACAATTTTATGAATACCTATATGTCACAATATTAGGATCTTATGACATCGTGATCGATATGGATTGGTTGGAATCGTATGATGCGATACTCAACTGTAAGACAAATTGGTTGAATTTGACTGATGACGAGGGACAAATATGAGTGATTGTAGGAAGAAACCAGGGAGTTTCCTTGAGGTTCATTTCTTCCCTACAACTAAAAAAGAGAATGCACAAAGGATGCATGCTATATGAAATATTAGCACTAAAAGAAAAAGGGTGAGGTGGAAGGATTAGAAAACCTTCCGGTAGTACGAGAGTTTGCAAACGTGTTTCCATAAGAGTTACCAGGTTTTTTGCCTGAAAGAAAGTTGGAGTTTACCATTGAATCGAAACATGGAACTAAACTGATAGAAAGAGCACCTTGTCAGATGCTAACGCCTAAGTTATAGGTGTTAAAAATGAAACTAAAGGAGCTTTTGGACCTGGGACTTATACGTCCAAGTGTGTCACCTTGAGGTGCGACTGTTATTTTCATAAGAAATAAGGATGGGTCGTGGAGACTTTGTATTGACTACCTTCAATTGAAAAAGGAGACGATCAAGAGTTGTTGGCCCTTGACCAAGTTTTGGGAGATCCTTGGTCAAGTTTGACCTATTTTGGGACTTCGATAGCCTATCGAAAGAGGAGCACAAGATGAAGCAGAGATTGCGGGATCTCGGCCCATTTTTGGGTCCTTTTTGGGATTTGGGATTATGTAACAGGTATGGGATGTCATCCCATGGGTTTGCCCATGTTTAGGACTATTTTGTAAAGTATAAATAGATGTCTAGGCAATGTAAGAAAAAGGTAGTTATGAATCTCTAAGTGCTAGATCTATGTGATTGAAGGATTGTAAGTGCTTTGTGCATACCGTGTGAGACTTGCAAAGATATGTGCAAGTAATTGTATGAAAGTTTGGTGCTTACCCTAGATCGAAGAAGGAGGATCTGGCGGAGTGCGTGCAAATCTCTTGTCTTCTGCGGAGTAGGATTTTGATACTATGTGCCTGTAAGAAGCTTGATAAAGATAATAAAGAAGAAGAGTTGGTGGATGCAGCCCTAGGGTGGGGGTGAACCACGTATATGCTGTGTTGCTCTGCTTTGTGCAATGTGTTGATGTGTTTATGTCTTTACTTGCTAAGTGATTTGATATAGATAGATAGATACGTTTATGCTTTGTGCTAATGATGTATATGGATGTTAGATCTGACTTATATGAATGTGCTAGTGCCTGAATCTATTAGATCTAACCTACTTCTCTATGATAAGTGCTTAGATACATCAGATCTGAATGAATGATGTGATGCTCTGTTTTATCTACGGAGTAGATAGTGGTTAAATATTGATGAACCGTCAGTGATAAGTGTTATGTTAAGTATTACAATCATAGATCTATGTCCCAGCTAAGGTTGCAAACACCTGAGTCTTGAAACCACCCCTGCCTCTACCTCGGGTGAGACTTCATCTTCTTCACAGGTGTTGCCGAAAGGATCGGTAGTTAGGGTTTTTTTGGTGCGATGTTGTAGCGTTGAACCTTGGGTCTGCCCCTATGCCAACAAATCACTCCATTGCCAGGACCTGAAACTGTGATTCATGGGAAATGAGGAAGAAGAAGCTTTCTACAAAGATCTGACCTGAAACTATGATTGCTGGGAAATAAAGAAGAAGAAGATTTGTGCAAAGATCCGACCTGAAATTGTGAAAGCTCTATGCGTATATTTGTCGCTCTAGTGTGCAATACTTTACTTAGTTTGAGAATCTCTGTGCTAAAGAAAAGAATTATGATCGAAAGAAAAGAGGTAAGATCTGAAAGCTTTGTGCTTTGAGAAAGGTAAAAGTGAGAATTTTTTATTAAAAGAGGTAATATCTGCAAGCTATGTGCTCTGATAAAGGTAAGAATATTGAAAATTTCTATATTTGAAAGCTTTGTACTTTGTAGAAGTAAGATAAGTGGAAATTTTTGTTTCAAAAGTATGGATCTAGGTATGTTTGATAGATTTTGTCCTAACTTGAAAACTAGGGCACTAATAGATGAAACCAGGTTTGATATGCGTAGATCTGATAAGAATAGTGAAAGATATGTTATACCTATGCATAGAAATAATGTTTGGACTAACAAGTGGATGCAGGATCCTAGAAAGAAATGTTTGCAGGTTAGCTACCATGATTCTAGCATGCATTACAAGAAAGGTTGGGGATCATTTAAAAGAAAGAGAGGAATAACCCTCTGTTATAGTTGTAGAAAACTGAGACATCTCACTAAGGAATGCCCTGGGAAAAGACTTAGTTTTCTTTGTTGCAAAGCTATGGACCATGAAGTATTGGATTGCCCTAGAATGATTGCTAATCTTGAAGGAATGAACATGAGAGAAGAAAACCCTAAGGAAGATCCAGAAACCATGATTATAGCAGAACCCCAGAAAGAATTAGAGAAAGCATTGCTATAGATAAAAGAAACCTTGAATGACCACCGAAATTTCATCTTATCAGAGATATTTAAAGAAAAATAATGCCTTGAAGCAAGAATATGATACTTCGACATTGAATATGTTCTAGATGAGGAAACACATGTGAATATCATGACAAAATGAACTTGGGAACTTTTAGGGAAGCCTTCTATGACTCCTTCATTGGGAGGAATAGGTCTATTTAGAGGAAAGTTGGTAAAACTATGTGGAAAGCTCACCCAGATATATATGAATGCCAATGGAACTTCGATAGAGGAATATTTTGAGATTATTAAATTTATTGAGAACAACGCCCCATTTACCATGTTACTAGGAAAACCCTGGTGTTGGCCCTTGACCAAGTTTTGGGAGATACTTGGTCATGTTTGACCATTTTTGGAACTTCGACAGCCTGTTAAATATGGAGCACCAGACGAAGCAGAGTTTGCGGAATCTCGACCCACTTTCGGGTGCCTTTTGGGTTTTTGGGAATATGTAATGGGAAAGGGATGTCGGCCCGTGGGTTTACCCATGCTTAGGCCCACTTTTGTAATGTATAAATAGATATCTAGGCATCTATCAGAAGATATATAAACGTATGTGATGAAAGCTAAGTGCTAATAGATTTTATAAGTGCTCTGTGCATAACTGTAAGAGGCTTGCAGAGCTAAGTGCAAGTCATTGTAAGGAGTTGTGGAAGGATTTGTAGTGTAGCGCAAGGAAGAAGGATCTAACGAGCTGCGTAGATCTTTTGTCCTATGCGAAGAAGGTTTTTGGTGGCTCTGTGCTATAATCGATTGAAGACACTAATAAAGAAGAAGAGTTGGTGGACGTAGCCCCAGGGTGGGGGTGAAACACGTAAATCTATTTGTTATTCTTTGTGCTTCAATTTGATGTATTTATCCCTTCTTTTGCTAAGTTCTTTGATATATTTAGATAGATCTACTTATTCTTTGTGCTTCTTAGAGGTGTGTGAATGTTATATGTGACATGTATGAAGGTGCTTAGTGCTGATCTACCAGATCTGATCTGTTTTATTGTTGCTAAGTGCTGAAATACCTTAGATCCAAGTAAATGCTGCGATGCTCTGTGCTATCTGTGAAGTATAATAAGGGTTGAATATTGATGAATGATCGATGCTAAGTGCTCTGTAAGAGATATAATCACAAATCTGTGTCCCAACTAAGGCTGTAGACACCTGAGTCTTGCAACCACCCCTGCCTCTACCTCGGGTGAGACTTCATCTGCTTCGCAGGTATTGCCGAAAGGGTCGGTAGTTAGGGTTTTTTTGGTGTGTTGTTGTAGGATTGAACCCCAGGTCTTCCCCTGTGCCAACAAATGGTTCTACTATCGGGACATGAAACTGTGATTGCTGGGAACTAAAGAAGAGGAAGATTTGTGCAAATATTCGATCTGAAACCGTGGAAGCTTTGTGCATAGATCTATTTCCCTAGTGCGCAACATCCTACTTGACCTTTGAAGCTTTTTGCCAAGAAAGAAAGGTCAGATCTTCAAGAAAATAGGTTGATACTGAAGAAAATAAGCAAGATCTGAATCCTTTGTGCTCTAATAAAGGTAAAGTGGAATTTTCTGATTAAAAGAGGTAAGATCTGTAAGCTATGTTCTCTAATAAAGGTAAGAATAGTTAAAAGTTCTAGATTTGAAAGCTTTGTACTCTATAAAAGTAAGATAAGTGGAAATTTTTGTTTCTAAAGAATGGATCTAGGTATGTTTGATATATTATGTCCTAGCTTAAAAACTAGGGCATTAATAGATGAAAGAAGGTTTGATATGAATAGATCTGATAAGAATAGTGATAGATATGTCATACCTATGCATAGAAAGAATGTTTGGACTAACAAATGGATGCATGATCCTAGAAAGAATTTGTTGCAGGTTGGCTACCATGATCCTAATGTGCAGTACGGAAGGGGCTAGGGATCATTCAAAAGAAAGAGAGGATTAACCCTCTATTACAGTTGCAGAAAACCAGGACATCTAGCTAAGGAATGCCCTGGTGGAAGGCCTAGTTGTCTATGTTGTAAAGCTCTAGACCATGAAGTATTGGATTGACCCATAATGATTGCTAAGCTTGAAGGAATGAATCTGAACCAAGAGGTAGATCCAGAAATAGAAGAATCCCATAAAGAATCAATGAAAGTATTGCTACAGATGACAGAAACCTTGAATGACCACTGACATTTTAGGTTATTAGAGATCTTTAAAGAAAAAGAATGAATCAAAGTAAGAATAGGGGACTTTGTTATTGATTGTGTCTGGATAAGGAAACACAGATGAATATCATGACAGAGAGAACTTGGGAAGCTATAGGTAGGCCTGCTATGATTCCTTCATTAGGAGGAATAGGACTATTTAGAGGAAAAGTGGTAAACCTATGTGGAAAGCTCACTCAGATATCTATGAATGCTAATGGAACTTCGACTGGAGAAGATTTTGAGATTATTAAATTTATTGAGGACAATGCCCCGTTTACCATGTTACTGGGAAAACATTAGATTGATAGAGATCAAGCTAGGTGAAAGGAAGAAGAAGAAGTTTTGTAACAACATAAAAAAGAGTTACAAGAATTCATGACTAGAAGGATTGCATAATTGATTGAAGAACAGGAGAACAGATCAAAGCTATTTTTCACTAGAAACACTGATGTCGAAGCTACAAGAACATTGGAAGACCCCTAGAAGAATGAAGTACCTATCCTAGACAAAGAAGAAATATTACCCCTGAGTCCTAGGAAAGAACCTCAACAATGTACAGTGACTATGCTAAAAGAAGATAGAAATCAGAACAGAAAAAGACAGACCAAGTTGAAGATTACTGGAAAGAAGGCTAGAAATATAAGTAAGAAGAGCGCTAAGATTGAAAAGTTACAGAAGGCCTCAGAGGAGGCATCGTAGAAAGAAAACTTGTAGAATGGGAGCTTCGTCGGGATATCAGAACTGCGACATAGGTCACTTCGCCGTGACGAAGCAATATAGTCGTTGGGGACAATATATGTGTTTGACTGATGCTCCAAAGTGTTGGAAAAACATTTATGGCTCAACACCTGACTGTTGGTCTGTGCCATAATAGACAGAATAAGAGTTAATGAAACCTCATACCCATTGCAAGCAATCCATTGTTGAGTTTCCTATTTATCCTATCGCGCCATGCACGAAGAAAATTTTTTCCAAATCAAGAATTTGAGATCGCAACCTTGGTTAAGATTGCCCAGTGATCATTACACCCTTAGTTTCCATATTATTACCATGTCTACATTACTTCGTGAACCTGATATTATTAACCATGAGTGCGTATGTACGAAGAGCTTAGTGCACTTGAAGAATATGCGAAGGAAGTACTCGTTAATCTCAAGACTAAGAAAGTCATGTCAGAAAGAAGGATGTTTGCAGGTGTGAAAGCATCATTGACAGGAGGATTCCAAGCTTCTCGATCGATTGCTTGTGGAGTAGGAACTTCCAGAATCACGACAGAGACGAGAAAAAAGCATATAGACGATCTCGTGAATTCTAAGTTGATTCCAAGCATCTTACCTACATATATACCTCCTCTAAGCAACACAGTGAACATAGATAGCGTGCCTAGAGATTTTGACTATGCCTTGGTCACTGTGTACCTCTCGAAAGGGATACATGTAGTTCACAAAGACTAGGATAAGATAACAGCGCTGAAGTTTAGTGACTTCAACCTTGGAGACTGTAAAGCTTACAGTATGCTCGCCCCACATAAGTATCTGACCAGGACGAAAGGAAAGAATTCAAAGATTATCCCCCAGCCTTGGACCCATAACCTTGCGCAGTCTACCCTAATTAATGTTATGAATATCCCACACTTCAGATGACATTAAGAAGTGAGCACATGTGTTAATTTGTTGTTATCCTATTACCATGGAGGATATTTATGGCTGAACCAACGTATCACAGTGGATCCGACCTTGATCCATCGGATCACCAGGCTGAGCATGCAAGGCCCTGACCCACATGATTTTTACCTTGTAAAGACCACAAACATAGCATTAGCGCAAAATATTAAAGAAATGTATGGAGATGTTGAGAAAGGAATATGACGAGGCTACAAGGTAGCCTCTATCCAGAACGACGTGATGCACATAGCCTGTCAACTAATTGCTGGGAAATTAGTTCACAAGAACCGGCCCACCCAAGTGACTAGATTCATAGTCGACCTCGTAGGGAAGTGCGCAGAGGGTGTATAGATGAATTGGGCACAATACCTTGTAAACCAACTAGAGCTTGATTGCAGGGAAGCGCAGGACCAAGGGTATGAGTTCCATTTTAGTTGTCTTCTCATACTGATCGCATTCATTGCATGGGAAATGCCGGAAGGTGTGACCTTCCCAGACATCGACCCCTTTGAACCGTTGGATGTAAAGTTCAGTACCATGTGGTACTCGAATGACATGAACAAGTAATAGCAGTCAAATGTTGTATTTCATTCATATTATAATCAGTTGAAAGTAGCTATCCAGGCTACACCGTGCATCACTCTGAACACCCTCCACAGGTTTTGGCCCCTGATGAAGTTCATCGTAGACATACACTTTCTCTACATCATAGTGCATGCTGACGAGCACAAGCAAAAATTACATTCCTATTATAAATTAACAGAGGAAGATCTGGAGGAGATCACAAAGGAATGGTCAGCATACCTCCTTGTTCCAGCTGACCCTGTGGAGATATCTGATGTAGACAGTCCAGAAAGTGTGCAGGATATACTCGGACCTAGCATGTGACACAAGATCAACGAAGTGCAAGACTTAATCAGTGCCTCGGTGAAGAATGCATCCATCACGCCAGAGAAAGAGGGTGATGGTGAAGAGTTAGAATAAGTTGAACAGAAGCACAGAGACGAAGCAGAGATTTTGAAGAAGAGGAAGGGTTCACCTCAGAAACCTTCTTCCCGGAAAAAGTCCAAAGCTCCCATGACTAAGCTGTAGACCACACTGACCCCATATGACTTCAACTTCATCGTCGCAACTTTGAATGATGTTGCAATGGAGATAGTAGAAAAGAAAGAGACTAAACAAGAGGATATATATAGTCGGATAGAGATAGAGCTCCAAGGAGTGAAACAGGCACTTCAGTCGAAGCGCGTAGTCTCCACTACGCCCCTGTCAATCGAAACACTAGAAGTAGGAGATGAGCCAGCTCAACTCCACCAAATTGTGGATTCAGTCAAGGCTCAGCTTTGAAAATCACAAGATGAAGAAGAGCAAGCCACTTAAGCTTTAACATAGGTACAGGGAGTTCTTATGGAGTAGTGCAACACGCTCGAACAAGAAAATATTTCTCTCCAAGCAAAATGGGATGTAGAGAAAGCAGAGATACAACAAAGAAAGAAACAGTTGCTCGTAGAGAAACTCGAGATAAAGGAACTGGTCAACAAAGCACTTTGCTTTGTGACCATTGTCAAAGTACAGACATAAGAATGGGTTCCATAGAAGGTGGCACAAATGGAAGAAGTAATCCATAAGATCCAGTAGCGCATTTCATATCTATAGCTTTGCACAATACCTGAGACCATGCAGGAGATCAAGGACCAAAGAGAAATAACTACCCGCAACGCAGTTGATAGAATGAAAGGTCTTTCCTTGGAGTGAAAGCAGTTGAGTAGCCACAATGCCCAGGCATATGAGAACCTCACCGAGAACCCAGATTTATATAAATTGGAGTCACAGCTCCATGAGGTGAAGTATGAAGCTTAAAAGCTACAGACGCAGCTGAAGGCCCTATCACCTGTAGAAAGAATGAAGAGATCTCATGAGTAGCGCATGGCCCAACAACAGATCCATATGATCTAGATCAAAGTGATGGATGTGACTCAACGAATTCAACTGGTGCAAGATAAGGCATGTCATCTGTTCACAGAGGTTGAAAGCCAAGGAGAAGAGCTAGAACAGGTTGTGAGTACAACAGAACAATGCCTAGAGGGACCTGTCAATGACACACTCATCTAGGAGTTTTTCGAGAAAGATGTCGTAGCACAACAATAGGTCGAAGTAGCTCGAGCCAAGCTCGAGGCATTCGAGGCAGAATTGATCAAACCAGAGTGACTCGGGACGAGTCACAGGTGAGTGTTGGGGGCCTGTTGGCCCTTGATCAAGTTTTGGGAGATACTTGGTCATGTTTGACCATTTTTGGGACTTCGACAGCCTGTTGAAGATGGAGCACCAAACGAAGCGGATATTGTGGAATCTCGGCCCACTTTCGGGTCCATTTTGGGTTTTTGGGAATATGTAATGGGAAAGGGATGTTGGCCTATGGGTTTACCCACACTTAGGCCCACCTTTGTAATGTATAAATATATATCTAGGCATCTATCGGAAGATATAGAAATATATGTGATGCAAGCCAAGTGCTAATAGATTTTGTAAGTTCTTTGTGCATAACTGTAAGAGGCTTGCAGGGCTAAGTACAAGTCATTGTAAGGAGTTGTGGAAGGCTTTGTGTTGTAGTGCAAGGAAGAAGGATCTAGTGAGCTGCACAGATCTTCTGTCCTATGCAAAGAAGGTTTTTGGTGGCTCTATGTTGTAATTGATTGAAGATGCTAATAATAAAGAAGAGTTGGTGGATGTAGCCCTAGTGTGGGGGTGAACCATGTAAATCTGTGTGTTATGCTTTGTGCTTCGATTTGATGTGTTTATCCCTTCTTTTTCTAAGTGCTTTGATATATTTAGATAGATCTACTTATGTGTTGTGCTTCTTAGAGGTCTGTGAATGTTATATCTGACATGTATGAAGGTGCTTAGTGCTGATCTACTAGATATGATATGTTTTATTGTTGCTAAGTGCTGAAATACCTTAGATCTAAGTAAACGCTGCGATGCTCTGTGCTATCTATGAAGTATAATAAGGGTTGAATATTGATGAATGATCGATGTTAATTTCTCTGTAAGTGATATAATCACAAATCTGTATCCCAGCTAAGGTTGTAGACACCTAAGTCTTGCAACCGCCCCTGCCTCTACCTCAGGTGAGACTTTATCTGCTTTGCAGGTGTTTCCAAAAGGGCCAGTAGTTAGGTTTTTGTTGGTGCATTGTTGTAGAGTTGAACCCTGGGTCTATCTCTGTGCCAACACTTGGATCGAAATAGATCAGGCCAGAAGGAAAGAAGAAGAAGAAGTTTTAGAGTAGAAGAAGCAAGAGTTAAAAGATTTCATGACTAGAAGGATCGCACACTTGATTGAAGAACAAAAGAATAGATTGAAGCTATTTAACACTAGAGACCTGGATGTCGAAGTTGCAAGAACACTAGAAGACCCACAGAAGATTGAAGTACCTGTTCCAAATAAATAACAAGTATCACCCTAGAATCTTAGGAAAGAATCTCAACATCGTGAAGTAACTATACCAAAAGAAGATAAGAATCAAAATGGAAAAAGGTATACCGAGATGAAGCTCATTGGAAAGAAAGATAGAAATCTAAGTAAGAAGAGAGCTAATATCGACAAGTTACAGAAGGTTCCAAAGGGAAATTCGCAGAAGGAAAATTTGCAAAATTGGAGCTTTGTCGGGATAACAAAACAACATCACATGACACTTCACTAGGGTGAAGCAATATAGCCATTGGGACCAATATAACCATTCGGTCGACCCCCTCGAATGGGTAGAAAGGAATTTATGGTTCACCACTAGACCATTGGACCGTGCCATAATGGATAGAACAGAGTTAATGAAGGCTTCTCGCCTGTTGCAAGGGATCCGTTGTCAAGTTATCTATTTATCCCGTCACACCATGCACCAAGAACACTTTTTCTAACTATGAATCTGAGCCCACAGACTCATTGATTTTACACATTGATCATTGCGCTATTTCCCTCTATTCTATTACAGTGTCTAAGTTACTCCTTGAACCCGAATATTTCCAATCCCGAGCGTGTATGTCGGATGAGTTCAATGTTGAAAGAAAATTGTCGAAGAAGTTCTGATCGACCTCATGACTGAAAGAGTCATGTCGATGTCTACAGGTATATAAGCTTCATCAACGAGAATGGTGTAAGCCTCTCTGTCAACTTCTCGTAGAGCTAGACCATCCTGACCATTAGAAGAAGAGAGAACCAATCATAAATATGACCTTGCAAATGAAAAATTGATTCCAACCATATTTCTCGATTACATCCTGCCTCTGGCTGGCATGGTGAATCGTGATAGTGTGCCAAGAGAATTTGAATACACCATAGTTACTGCATACGTTTCGAAGGGGATACGCGCAGTTCAAACAGAGCAGGATAAGATCGCAACATTGAAGTTTAATGACTTCAACCTTGGAGATCGCAAGATCTATGGTATGCTCACCCCATACAAGTACCTAACCATAACTAAGGGGAAGATTTCAAAGGTAATCCCCTAGTCATGGAAGATGAACCTCGCACAGTCCACTTTACTGAATGTCATGAAGATCCCACACTTCGGAAGACACCAGGAAGTCAACGCATGTGTCAAGCTGCTACTTTCATGTTACCATGGCGGCTACTTATGGCTAGACCTCTACATTACAGTTTGCCCAACACTGATCCATAAGATCATAGGACTAAGTATGCAAGGACCCGACCCGTAGGAATTTTATCCAGGAAAAGCTGCATATCGCGCACTAACACAGAAGATCAAGGATACATATGGTGATGTTGAGAAGGGAACAAGAGGATACAAGGTAGCTTCCATCTAGAGTGGAGCAATGCACCTAGCATGTCAACCGATAGCTGGAAAGTTAGTAAGGAAGAATCGACCTACACAAGTCACTGGCTTTGTCATTGACCTCGCAGGGAAGTGAGCGGAAGGCCTACAGATGAACTGTGCGAAGTACCTAGTTAACCAGTTGGAAATAGATTTCCAAGAAGCACAGGATCAGGGTTATGAATTTCATTTCAGCTGGCTCCTAGTCCTCATTGCATTTGTTTCCTAGGAGATGCTGGAAGGAGAAACCTTCCTAGACATCGAGCCGTTTGAACTGCTTGCCTCGAAGTTCGCTACCCTGTGGTATTCAAATGATATGAATAAACAGTGGCAGTCGAATGATGTGTTTCATACATACTACCTCCAACTAAAGAGAGCCATCGAAGTCGAGCCACATATGACCCTGAACACCTTACATAGGTTTTGAATACCAATGAATTTCAACGCAGATCAACACTTTATCTACATTACAACGCGAGCAAATGAACATAAAGAGAAACTCCAGTCATATTTCAAGCTTACAGAAGAATACCTTGAAGAAATCACTAAGGAATGGTCCACTGGCCTCCTTATCCCTACCAACCTCATAGAGATATCTGATCTTGACAACCCAGAGGACACTCATAAAGAACATAATACACCCAAGAAGACTAAGGAGGTCCAAAAATTAAGTAGCACCTCAGGGAAGACTACTTCCATGTCACCTGATCGAAGGGGGTGTTGACAAAGTAGAAGCTGAAAAGAGACCAAGCAAAGTAACACCACCTAGAGATGAGGTTGACCCCTTGAATAAGAGGAATTTCTTCCCTCGAAAACTTCTTCCCAAAATAAATTGAAAGCCACATGACCATGATGCAGGCTGTCCTCACCTCCGATGACTTTGATTTCATCATAGCAGCCCTGAACGATGATTCACTGGAGATAACAGAGAAACAAGGAGCAAAGTAGGAGGAACTGTGTGATAGAATTGAAATCAAACTCTGAGGGGTACAACAGGCCCTTCAATCCAGTTGTATAGTCTCCACTATGCCCCTTCCATAGGAAGAATCAAAGTTGGGAGATGAGCCAACACAAATACGCCGACTAGTTGACACAGTCAAAGCTAGCCTTCGATGAGCACAAGAGGAAAGAGAAAAATCCACCCAGGCTTTGGCACAAGTACAAGGAGTACTTGTAGAACAACGTCGAGCTGCAGAACATGAAAATATTTCTCTCCAAGAAAATTTCTATGACGAAAAAGCACAAATATAGCAAGGAAAAGAACAATTGCTCGCAGAGCAACTTGAAGTGAAAGAAGTGGTCAGCAGAGCACTTCACTCTGTGATAGTATTCGAAATAAAGGTAGAGGATGGAGTCATGAAACAAGTAGAGAAGCTGATAGAAGTTATCCAGTAGCTACAACAATGCATATAAGACTTAGATCTATGCATACTGCCCGAGACTCCATAGGACGTAAGGGATCAAAGAGAAACAACTGCTCGAAGTGTAGTCAAGAGAATAAAATCCCTTGCTATGGAATGTAAGAAGCTTACTGATCACAGTGACCAGACCTAAAAACAAATCACTGAGAATCTAGAACTAAAGGCACTAGAGTCACAGCTCCAAGAGGTGAAGTATCAAGCCGAAATGATACAAGCACAACTGAAGCCCCTGTCAACTGTGGAAAGAATGAAGCACTCCCAAAAGCAATGCACTGCCTAGCAGCAGATCCACACTATCTAGAGCAGAGTTATGGAAGTAACTTAGAGGCTCCAACCTGTACAAGATAAGGCTTACCAATTTTTCACAGAGGTCGAAGGCCGAGGAGCAGAACTCGAGCAAGTTGTCACTGTAGCTGAACAATGCCTGGAGGGACCTATGAATGAGGTAGTCATCCAAGATTTCTCTGCACAAGAGGTCATGGCACAACAACAAGTTGAAGCAACTCGAGCCAAGATTGAGGCTTTCGAAGAAGAATTGTCCAGATTAGAGTGACTTGGAACAAGTCATAGGTGAGTGTTGGGGGCCTATTGTCCCTTGACCAAGTTTTGGGAGATCCTTGTTCAAGTTTGACCTATTTTGGGACTTCAACAGCCTGTCGAAGGAGGAGCGCAAGACAAAGTAGAGATCGCGGGATATCGACCCCTTTTTGGGTCCTTTTTGGGATTTGGGATTATGTAACGGGTTTGGATGTCGGATTATGGGTTTACCCATGTTTAGGCCTATTTTTTAAAGTATAAATAGATGTCTAGGCAATGTAAGAAAAAGGGAGTTATGAATGGCTAAGTGCTAGATCTATGTGATTGAAGGATTGTAAGTGCTTTGTGCATACTATGTGAGACTTGTAGAGATACGTGCAAGTAATTGTAAGAAGGTTTGGTGCTTACCCTAGCTCGAAGAAGGAGGATCTAGCGGAGTGTGCGCAGATCTCCTGTCTTCTGTGGAGTAGGATTTTGATGCTATGTGCCTGTAAGAAGCTTGATAAAGATAATAAAGAAGAAGAGTTGGTGGACATAGCCTCAGGGTGGGGGTGAACCACGTATATGCCGTGTTTGTCGACTTTGTGCAATGTGTTGATGTGTTTATGTATTTACTTGCTAAGTTCTTTGATATAGATAGATAGATCTGCTTATGCTTTGTGCTAATGATGTATATGGATGTTAGATATAACTTATATGAATGTGCTAGTGCCTGAATCTATTAGACCTAACCTACTTATCTTTGATAAGTGCTTAGATACATCAGATCTGAATGAATGATGCGATGCTATGTTTTATCTATGGAGTAGATAATGGTTAAATATTGATGAACTGTCGGTGCTAAGTGCTCTGTTAAGTATTACAATCATAGATCTATGTCCCAGTTAAGGTTGCAGACACTTAAGTCCTATGACCACCCCTGCCTCTACCTCGGGTGAGACTTCATCTTCTTTGCAGGTGTTGCCGAAAGGGCCGGTAGTTAGGGTTTTGTTGGTGCGTTGTTTTAGCGTTGAACCCTGGGTCTGCCCTTGTGCCAACAAGAACTAGTATCTATTTCCAAGAATAGACGATTTTTTTGATCAAATGAAAGGCACAACGATGTTTTCAAAGATTGCCTTTATATTAGGATATCACCAATTATGAATTAAAGATGAAGATATTCCTAAGACCGCATTCAAGATGAGGTTTGGCCACTATGAGTTTAATTTTTTACCGTTTGGACTGACAAACCCCCCCGGGGTATTCATGAGTTTGATGAATGGGTGTTTCGCGAATACTTAGAAAAGTTTGTTCAAGAATTCATTGATGAAATACTGATATATTCTTAGACGATAGAAGAACACGATGAACATTTACGCTTGGCACTACAGTCTTTATGGGAAAACAAATTATATGGGAAACTATGGAAATGTTCTTTTTACTAATCAAAGATTCATTACTTATGGAATGTTATATTCAATGAAGGCATAGATGTGGATCCATCGAAGGCACATGATATTTTGGAATGGCCTGCATTGACAAAAGTACCGGAATTACATAGCTTTATGGGTTTAGAAGGATATTACTGACATTTCGTCGAAGGTTTTTTGAAGATAGAAAATACGATCATAGAATTTTAGAATAAAAACAAGAAGTTTGTATGGACTGAGAAATGAATAGAGGAATTTCAAAGGCTCAAGGAGCTATTGATGACAACGCTGATACTAAAATTCCTCGACATGGACAAGGAATTCTTGGTATGCACAGACACATCCAAGGAATGCTTAGGCGGATTCTTGATGCAAGATGGTCGAGTCGTCGCTTACATCTCAAGGAAATTAAGAGAGCATGAGGAGATCTACGCAATGCATAATTTTGAGTTATTGGCAATTGTGTATTCCTTGAGGGTTTGAAGACACTATCTGATCGGACGAAAATTTTAATTAAAGACAGATCACTGTGGATTGCAACACATATTTACGTAGAGTGACTTGAACGCATTACAAAGGCATTGGTAAGAATTCCTTAGTGAATATGATTGTGAGATCACTTACATTAAAGGAATGGTGAATAACGTGGTAGATGCATTGAGTCGGAGGCCACACATATTCTCGATGATACCCCTTTAGACAAATATTTGAGAAAATATTCTAGCTATACAGATCGACGATGACTAGTACAAAGAAGTTAAGGACAATATCGAACAAGACACCATGATGGTGCCAAGTTTTGAAGGTTATAATTGGAAAATGATAGACTGATGAGGTATAATAACATGATTTACATACCACCTAATGACGAATTGAGAAATTTGATCTTAAGCGAAGCTCATAGAGCAATATACATGGCCCATTTGGGAGTCATGAAGATGAAGGCTGACCTTAAGCCTTTATTCTTCTAGAAAGGAATTAAGATAGACATAACTAGTTATGTAGCGAGATGTCTAGAATGCCAGCAAGTGAAATTTGAACATAAACATCCGACAGGATGACTACATCCACATGCTATTTCGGAATTGAAATGGGAGGTCATTTTGATGGACTTTATTGTTGGATTGTCGCTGACGGCAAGGAGGCACGACTCGATTTTCATGCTAGTTGACACTTTGACGAAAAGTGCACATTTTATCCTTGTGTGTATGATGTATCAGGTGCCAAACATAGCTATAGTTTTTATCAACAAGATTGTGAGGCTACATGGCATTCCAAAAAATATCATATTCGATAGAGGATCGATGTTTATAGGACGTTTATGGACCAGTTTCCAAGAGGCCTTAGGGACACAACTGATATTAGTACAACATATTACCCTGAGATAGATGAGCAACTAGAAAGAATGAACCAAATTTTGGAATATATGTTGCGTATGTATGTGATGGCCCAAAAGAAGCCTTGGGAAGAGTTCTTGTCACTGGTGGAGTTTTCATACAACAAAATCTATCAAAGTACCATTAAGATGGCACCGTTTTAGTTTCTTTACGGGTGACTGTGTCAGACACCATTGAGTTGGGATCAAATTGAGGATAGGGTCCTGGTAGGACTAGAAGCGATCCAATAAATGGAAGAACTAATGCAAACAATAAGACAAAGGATTAAAGAAGTGCAAGATCGACAGAAGAATTATGTTGATGCATATCGTGTTGGCTGTAATTATGAATTTGGTGACCGAGTTTTCTTGTGGGTGAAACCACACAATAGTTCGATTAATTTTGGAAAGGGTGCTAAAATATCTCCTAGTTTTGTGGGACCTTTCTATGTTGTGGAAAAGAAAGGAACTATGGCCTATCGACTAGCCTTACCTGATTCTTTGAGGCATATGCATGATGTTTTTCATGTATCTATTTTGAGACATTATGTTAGTGATCCTACACATGTGATTGACATGAATTCTTTGCAGGTGTTGGACGAGTGTGCACTCACAGTGAAGCCAATCCACATTCTAGACCATCGCATTTGATAACTACAACATCGAATAGTCAATTGGGTCAATATCCAGTGGGACAATTATTGTCCACACTTGACTACATGGGAGGAAGCATATGATATGTGTCAGAAGTTTCCGTATTTTTTTGATAGACTAGACAATTAGGTCCTTCCAGTTACTTGTATTACTGCATTTTATATATTGTACAAACTTTGAGACGAAGTTTAAAACAAGAGGGGGTGTATGTAATATCCCACTCTCATGAGCACATGTTATCGACTTATTCTTTGAGGACACTTGCGTGAAAGTGATGCGATTATAGTACATGGTTATATATTTCTCTTGTGGATTTTATGATGATGTTGATGTTGTGATTTAATGTTATTTGATATATATGTATTAACATATGCTATTGACAAGTTTCCTTGAGTGTACAAAACACTTGATAGATTGTGAATGTTGATGGCATCAATGGAACTTTTTGGAATTTGGATTGAGTCAAGGAGTGGATTGTATTGGTTTGGGTATTTCATTTATGCATATGTGACATGATTGTTTATAGTATGATTTTGTATATGGATCATTGCCAATGTTTCATTGATGGATGCAGGCTGATGAAAGATTGTTAATATGAATCACATAAGAAGTAAACAAGCCATGCACATACACCGGATATTGAAGGAGATGTGTGATAGAGTCCCTGTCACAGCCTACTAGCACTCCCATTGTGGCTCGAAATGTAGTTTAACGATTACCTAGTTCTAGAGGTCCACGATATCATGAGGGTGGACTGAGACAGTCGCTCACAAAGATTCTAAGGGGTGCACAATAAGGAAATTTCCATATTCCTTAGAATCCCTTAGTTTTTCACAAGGTCGCCTGAATGAAGTCTTGAATGGAGGGGTTGGACAACTACCAAAACTAGTCAAGGGTGAGTGGCACCCTTGGATCACAAAGTGCGTCTTGAAGGGCACGTCGTGAAAGTAACACTTGAGTCAATGCATATAGGTGGCCTAGAAAACCTTGAGAGAATCATTAAACCTTGTAAAATCCCTAAACATTTCTAGATTTAATTAAATAATTAAGGATTGAAATTACTAATTTTACATCCCCAAATGAAATTCTAAGCCTATTCAAAAATTAAGCTTAAGTTGGCCAGAAGACTAAAATTAAATTTATTAACTAAATCAAAATAGGAATGAGGTAAATCAATAAAATAAATTAATAAAAATGAAATAAACCTAAATATTGATTTAATATACATATGTGCAAGAAAATACCAAATTGGAATTTAAGATAAGAAAGGAATAAAGTTGAAAGAATGTGTACACATAGAAAGGTATCTAGAATCTAGTTAACACTAGTCTAACTAGAAGAATATTCCTATTTTAACTCAACTTAGATTTAGTAAGGTGTCAATCTTTAAATGGGAATAAGGGAATAAAGAGACAACTAGGAATGATTTAAGGAGCACTTTTAGGATGGTTGAGGGAAATTGAATTTAATTAAAATAAAATGTGGAATTACTTATGAAATGTAGGAAAGGGTGACAAGTGTAAGGGAGAAATAATTCTAAATTATGTAATTAAAAAGTGAATTAAATGTGCAAGAGAAATAATTCTAAATTATGTAATTAAAAAGTGAATTAAATGTGCAAGTGGGAATATGTCAGTAAGGAAAATCCTATAAAGAAAATGGTCTAAAGGGGAAAAAGGATCACATTGATTATGGGTAAAGTTATCCTACATAATTTTTTATAGGTTTTACTCATGAGAATTGGGATACCCAGCTTGAGAGAGAGTGGTGGCTCTACCTTGTGAGGCAAGTTGAGAGCTAGAGGATTTATGGTTGTGTGTGCATGGCCCCTTTGTGGCTCGGGGGGATAAGGGGAATGAAGAGTATCACTAGCATTGGCTGGGAGGTATCGATGAAGTCTCAACGATTAGCGAGCATGAGGAGGGAAGGAGCGCCATTGTTGAAGGACATATTCAGATTTCATCTTCGATTCTTCTTCGTCGGTTATAGTATTTTTAGTTGAGATTTTTGATTGCATTAAGATTTTAAGTATAATGAGAGATTTAGAAATCCAACTTAAACTATGTTGTAATCCTAAAGATTGAATTGGCTAGTTCCTTAATGGTTTTTTTGGATCTAAGAAGAAAATTTGGTACTTGTTGTCTTTTTAATTTCTCAATTGGATAATGTCTATTAGTGGATATATGTAGAACAAAGTATAAATTTGGTTGTTGCCTTCGACTTGCATATCAAAATGTTAAAGTTAAATTATGATTTAAGTAATGGTGATGGATGCAATGAATGGTTCATGTATGGCCTGTCTAGAAGAATGTTATATTATAGGTGTTGTGGTGGGCCAATTCCTAATGAACTGAATATCTCTTGTAGCTTTGATTTGAATTTTAATTCTAAGATTTAAAACGCTGTTGTAGTGTTGTCGATTTTAGCTTGAGGTTTTATTTCTTTATGCACTCGTTGGATTGATTGGATATTGTGTAGAATCATTCATTGAGGATGGTCTTGATTTTAAATTTGACATTTAGAGAATATATTAGTGTATCCATTCCTAGGATACAATAACCCTTGCTTGAATTATTACGCCCTTCTTGGATGCATTTAAATGACCTACATGTTTTAAGGAACCGATTTTATGTTCTACGTTTGTGTATTTTATTTTATTATGTGGGATATTCTCTCCTCATGGGTTGTAGGCGTGGTCTCTTAGGAACTAGAAATCGTGTGGATGCATCCAATATGGTTCTATTGATGATTTCCTTTTCTATATAGAATCCCTATCCTGATTCTCGAACCTTTGAAATTCGTTTTTGCTGTTACATGAAATTCATGGTTTTAAT
>JASDQU010107225.1:53999-74910 GCA_032191745.1 Picea mariana | reverse complement strand
TATCCTTCTTTCAATCAAATGAATTACACTCCCTATAATCAAATGCAATATCTAAATCAAATGAATTACCCACCCATGCAACAAACTAACCCACCCTTTGTTGATCCATCAATGTGGACTCCTTGGCCTCCACAACAACAAAAACCATATCTAAACCAATGGAATCCAAGTTGGAGAGGACAACAACCCCCATTCCCAAACCAATTACCTCAATCACAATTTCTGCAACCTCTCTCCTTACCATCAGGTACTCCACCAAACAATCAAATGATGAGACCCCAGCTACCTGTACAACCTAACCCTAACCCCAATAATAAAGCTGTGTAGTGCATTGATATTCATAACCAGCCTACATTTTCTCTTCTCCTTGTGTAATGCAATGATATTCATTTACAATCTGGGAGAATAGTAGAACCTATCATAGCTAATGTTACCTCTTCTCATAAAGAGGAAACAAAAGAGCATGATGTACCTGAAGAGGTACAATCATCCTCTAACAATGCTGCTGAAACAACAAAACCACCATTTCCTGAGCGTTTAGCTTTGACTAAAATGCCTGAGCCACCAGCTATCAATCTTCTAGGGGAATTACAAAATATTTATGTCAAAATTCCTCTACTACAAGCACTTCGAGATGTACCAATTTATGCCAGGACTATGCAAGACATTTGTGTTAAGAAACCTGGTAGGAAAATTAAGGATCCCCTCACAATCCATGTCATGGGTGACCTGTCTGCACTAATGTCAGGTAAAGTCCCTCCAGCTACATATGGTGATCCCGACCACCCTACCGTCTCAGTACAAATTGGAAAAATGATAATCCCTCGAGTCCTGGTAGACTTAGGTGTCGCTATCAATATTATGACTCTGGAAACCTCACAATTGTTACAACTGCAGAATGAAATCAGAGACACCCCAACTATCCTAGAATTAGTTGACCACTCTACAATCAAACCGGAGGGAGTCATTAAAGACCTAATTATCTCAGTGGAATCATGGAATTATCCAGCTAACTTTATGGTACTACAACCTAAAACAAAGTTGGGGGGCCACCCTCTAATTTTGGGCAGGCCTTGGCTAGCCACAATAGATGCTTTTATCAGCTGTAGATCAGGTTCAATGACAATTTCTAATGGTTATGAAACTAAATAGCTTACCCTCTACCCTCACGCTACACCCTTGATTAATAACGATAATTCTGTATGGGTAGACTTTGATGATCAACTTACTCAACCCATCTTGACTATTGGACAAGCCTTAATCCTTAAAGATGCCACTGAGGATGAAGTAATTAATAATTTTATTTGTGAACCCTCCTCTGTGACTCCAGAAACTCATAACCAACTAGCTGCACTGTTGGAGGCAGATAATCAGGAAAAACTTGACTCTGAAAACCCACCTCAAACATCTGCCACCATCTCTTCTAAAAGCATACCAGTAGAAATTGAACCTGGCAAAACACTGAACATAAATCCCAATCTGACAGATGCTGAAACACAACAATTAATGAAGTTACTTCTTGAACATAAAGAAGCATTCGCTTGGGACTATACAGATATGAAAGGAATCTCTCCTGAATTATGTACTCATCGTATATATATCAAGGAAGATTGTCGACCGATCTGCCAATCCCAACGACAAATGAACCCTAATTTAAAAGAAATCCTTAAAGAAGAACTTCAAAAATTTATATATTTTATATAAGACAATGAATGCGTGTCCCCGTTGGTAATAGTTCCTAAGAAAAACAGAAAATGGAGAGTATGTGTGGACTATAGAGCCTTAAATAAAGCAACTCAAAAAGATCACTTTCCATTACCATTCATTGATCAAGTGTTAGATAATTTGTTAGGGAAGAAATTTTTCTCCTTCTTAGATGGTTTCAGTGGGTATAATCAGATCAAAATTGCACCCCAAGATCAAGATAAAACCACTTTTACTAGTCCTTGGGGAACTTTTTCCTATAAAGTTCTCCCATTTGGACTATGTAATGCACCAGCAACCTTTCAAAGAGCACTTATAGGAATCTTTTCTGATATGCTTAATGACTCTATGGAAATTTTTATGGATGACTTTACTCCTTATGGTGTTTCTTTTTAGGAAGCACTACAAAACCTTGAGAAAGTGCTTAAACGATGTATACAAGCCCACCTCTCCTTAAGTACAGAAAAATGTCATATGATGATGAGTGAATGAATAGTGCTTGGACATTTTATCTCATCTCAAGGAATTTAGGTAGATCCATCCAAGATACAAGTCATTAAAGATCTTCCTACTCCAAAAACCCAAACAGAAGTAAGAAGTTTTCTAGGACATGTTGGATACAACAAAATATTTATCAAAAATTTCTCCAAAATAGCTTCTCCCCTGTTTGTGTTACTGATGAAAAATGCTAAATTCAAATGGACTAATTCTTGCCAGGAAGCATTTAATACACTTAAACATCAGTTATCTACAACTCCTATTCTTAGAGGACCTGATTGGACACTTCCCTTTCATATATCCTCTGATGCTTCAGACACTTCAATAGGAGTTGTATTGGGACAAGAAGAAAATCATCTTCCTTATGCTATTTATTTCATTAGCAAGAATATGACTCCTGCTGAACTTAACTATACAGTTACCGAAAAGGAATTTTTAGCAGTTATCTATGCTATTAATAAATTTAGACATTACATCACTGGCTACTCTACTCTTGTCCATATTGATCACTCAACTATCAAATATCTAATGAACAAACCTATCACAAATGCTTGAGTCACCAGATGGTTACTATTACTGCAAGAATTTGATATTACAATTGTAGATAGACCAGGAAAAGAAAATGTAGTTGCTTATTTCCTTTCTCTGTTAACACCTGATGATGATACCCCAGCAGATGATTCCTTTCCTGATGAATATCTATTTGCAGTATCTGCTCACTCACCTTGGTATGTAGATATCGCTAACTACTTGGTTGTAGGGAAGTTACCACCACACCTATCCCACCGAGAGAAAAGAAGAATCATTCAACAAAGTGCTCAGTATAGTTGGATAAGTGGGTGTCTTTTCCACACAGGACTTGATCAAGAAATCCGAAGGTGCATTAGAGAATATGAGGTTTATAATCTACTAAAAGCTTGTCATGATGGCCCTTGTGGAGGGAATTTTGCTGATAAAAGAACAACACATAAAATTCTAAGGATGGGGTATTATTGGCCCTCACTTTTTAAAGATGCAAAGAAATATGTTCGGGCCTGTGATAGCTGCCAAAGAATGGGCCAACCTAATCATAGAGATGAAATGCCATTAAATCCTCATATAGTACTTGAACCATTTGAAAGATGGGCCTTAGACTTTGTAGGACCCATTAACCCCCCATCCAATCAAAAAGTTTACATAGTGGTCTGCACAGATTATATGACCAAGTGGGTGGAAGCTAAAGCACTCCATAGAGAAACTGAAGAATCAGTTCTAGATTTCCTATTTGAAGACATCTTCCTCATATTTGGAGTGCCAAGAGAATTAGTTACAGATGGAGGACTTCCTTTCACTTCTCATGGTTCTAAAGCCACCCTTCAAAAATATCATATTCAGCATAGAATGACTACAACATACCACCCCCAAGCCAATGGACAGGTGGAAAGCATAAATAAAGTAATAGAAGCCATTCTCACAAAAACAGTGAAGGAAAATAGAAAGGACTGGTCTCACAGGCTCCCTGAAGCATTATGGGCCTACAGAACTATCTGGAGAAATACTACAGGATTCTCTACCTATGAATTAGTCTATGGAAAGAGTGTTGTCTTTCCTGTGGAATTTGAAATCAAAACCTTAAGGACTGCTTTAGCGGTCAACCTTGATTTGACCGATGCACAGACAACCAAGTTGTAGCAGCTTAATGAATTGGATGAAAAAAGACTAGATTCCATTCATGAGACAACTATGGTTCAACAACAAAGATCAAAATGGCATGAAAAAACTATCAAGCATAAGCAGTTCCAAAAAGGTAATTGGGCCCTATTGTATGACTCTCGGTTCAAAGAATTTCAAGGGAAACTACATACAAGATGGCTTGGACCTTACGAAGTAGACACTGTTTTCCCCAATGGAATAGTAAGGCTCCTCACAATCGATGACTCTAAAACACCATTACTTGTAAATGGTCATCAGCTCTGTCTGTACCAACACCCTATTTCCAAAGAAGATTTTAAAGCCACATGTGTGGCAGACTCTCATTACCTCTTTTTAGAGGGGGCTCCTACCCCTCATTGCAATTAATTCTTTTTAATTTAATTTCTTTAGTATTAGATTAGATTTCATTTACTAATAATCTCTATCAAGAAATACCATGTTACAATCGATTTTTTCAGATTCTCGATCAAAGCACAGGCCTACTAAGAAAGGACGATCCTACTTCAAGAAGAGGCAAGCTTTCTTCATTACTGAAACACCACTGTTCAACAACTTTTTGACTTTCTCCATTGTTGAAACACCATTGTTCAACAACTTTGTGCCTTTTTCCCACTGCTAAAACACCACTATTCAGCAACCTTTCACCATTTTTCCCCATTGCTGAAACACCATTGTTCAACAACCTTTCATCATTTTCCCCCATTGCTGAAACACCATTGTCAGCGACCTTTCACCATTTTTCCCCATTGTTGAAACACCACTGTTAGCAAATTTTTGCCATTTTCCCATTACCGAAACACCACTGCTCCTTAATTCTTCACATTTTCCCCATTGTTGAAACACCACTGTCAACAACTTTTCGCCATTTTCCCATTGCCGAAACACTACTGTTCAACAATTCTTCACATTTTTCCATTAACGAAACAACACCGTTCAACAATTGTTTCACCCTTCTTTCTGTTGCTGAAACACCAACTTTTCATCATTCTCTGTCATTAAGCCTTGCGCTCTCATACTACATTTTATCCTTCTAGTCAACAAATCCTTGATACAATTCAGCTAACAAATCAAAAGTCTCTGCCACAGGCACTACAGAACTATTATGGACAGGCACTATATTTTGTTTGAAGTACGAATCAAAAGGTAAAGGTGAGGTATGTAAATTTTATACGTAAATACAGTTAAGCTATAGTTAATGAGAAGATTCCAACTCATTATTACCACTCATGAAAAATCATTATTAGCCGCACTTGAGGGGGGGGAAGGAAATATCGAACTTTTATTTCATCATTTCACACAAATCAACCACCGTCATTCCTTTTTACCATCCTTTCAGTTGTTTCACTACCATTTGCATGCCTTCACTCGAAAAACTCACTCTGCACAGAAGCTATTACTCGACTCTTTGACGGTGTATTTTACTGAGCTGCTAGCTATGGGAGGCTCTGTTATACGGTATGAACCCGCCATGACAGCCCTGTTAGAACTCTATCCAGAAGCCTATCAAATTTTTCTGCAGGCAGGATGGCTTGGTTATTTTCAGAGGCTCCAGGGATTTGATCAAAAACAAGTTCTGCAATTTGCTCGAAAACTCCAGGAAGATCATTCCATTGTTCAAGGAGTTCAGATTTCAGTTACAGAAGAGGATATAGTGCAGGTTTCGCGTCTCCATACCAATGGAATTCGCTTGTTCAGCCGCAAACATATCATCCCTAATGCCCAACAGGATTTCCTCTTGCCAGGGGAACAAATTGAACCTAAAGGCCAGGGTGTCCCAGTTAGCTCACTGCCACCTCCATGGCCGAAAGTTGCAAAATTCGTCAAACACTACCTTACCTACGAAGGCCGATACCAGGTAGTCTACCAGGATGATTTTGTCCTGTTGTCTCATTTACGGCATGCTAGATTGGTGAACATTCCTTATTATCTGCTCGGTTGTCTTAAAAATATGTCGCACTATTGTAAAAAGGCTAAATATCACGCCCTTTCACTCACCCATCACTGTCTCATTCAACTGCTTATCCAAAAGGGTTTTGCCCAACAAAACCCTCCACTAAAAAACCCACCCATAAATCCCCAAGAAGCTGCTGAAATTCCTGAAAATCTTCAGGAACAACAACCACAAAACCCTCCAGACCCTCCAGAAATACCTAACAGTCCGCCTACAGACCCAATCAATCCAATTAACCCCCCTACCATACCAAGCCCGCCCCACATTTTACCAGAATCATCCACTCCTTCCCTTCATATTCTTAGCGATGATTCTGAACCAGACAATTCTTCCTGTCCCATCATTGAAGAAAAGCCCCCACATAAACGAAATCAAATTCCTTTCTTTCCGCCCTTTTTACAAAGAAAACGAACAAGGGCCTCAATAAGGGTAGCTACTACTGCCACTGCCCTAAACCCCCAACCCATCCGACTAATACCCTGTACACCTCCAACCTCCCAAATGCCGAAATCTTTACCTATTCCACCCGCGAGCACTAAAACACAAGAACCAGAGGCCCAGTATGTTGCGACATCATCCGTTTCAAATCCAGTAGCTGAAACACAAGAACCAACTACCGATTCAGTAGCTGAAACACAAGAACCAACTACCCATTTAGTAGTTGAAACACAAGAACCAACTACCCATTTAGTAGTTGAAACAAAAGAACCAACTACTCATTCAATGGCTGAAACACAAGAACCAGCTATAGCTGTCACACAAGAACCAGCTATAGCTGAAACAAAAGAACCAGTTGTTGATATTGTTACCGAGACACAGGAATCAAAGGCCCATGGTGCTGCAACATTACTTTCTTTACATCAAGAAGTCGGAACACAAGAATCAACTACCGATCCTGTAGTTGCTTCAAAAGAACCAGCTAGTGCGATTGTGGCTGCTACACAAGAACCAGTGACCCTTCAACTAGAACCAACAATGGCCTCTATCCTACAAGAAAACAAGTTCCTAAGGTATGAACTGGAAGCCTACACACAAGAGCTAGCCATGGCAAAGGAAGCCTATGAGAAGGAACTTAAATTGTACACCCTAGCTCGCATAGCAACCATGTCAGAGGGAACTACAGTAGAGAATCCGTGTAGAGAATATATGTGCAGTCAATGCGGGGATATCTACTATCAAGCAGGCTACAAAGTAATTCAAATTCCAATGCCAGGAGCTCCCCCTGCACCTTTGACTTTTTCATTCAAAGAAGAACACCTTGCTGTTACACAAGAACCAACAGGACCTTCCAAAATTAAGACTGAACCCTGGCCTACAACAATTGTCAAATCTGAAGCCCCTATTTTTGTTAATAAAGCTGTACAAACATTGCCTATTGATGAATCTACCCCTCCTAGCCAGATTAATACCCACACCTTTGTGGAACAAGCCACTCAGACCCTACCTCATCCTACTACTTGCAATGTTGAAACACAAACTCAGCCATGGGATGAGCAGGCAATAATAGACAAATGGAAAAAAGAGTCTATTGTTACACAGGCCAAAAGCCTGTAGGAACACAGACAAATCTAGATAAACCATATCTATTTAAATTGGGAAGCCTTGGAGCAAACATGCCAGGAATCCCATGCCTATAAGAAATAGAATAAAGAGCTAAAAGACAGATTGCTCCTGATATTTGACTTGGCACAAAAGTTATTGGCTGCAAGGAAACCATCCTGCAATTACTCTCTGTTCCTCATGGAATGACTTACATGGTTTCAGATCAAAGCAGTCAAAGAAGACAGACCCCATGTAGTGTTAAATCCAGCAGATTTTGTTAAAACCTTTGCAGAAGCCTCTGTTATGGATCAACACCTCCTCTGTGAGGCATATTTTTATAATGAGGCCATCCCTGAGAACCGACAGCTTAACTTTAACCCTCTTGTCGGTGACATCCAGATTCGGGCACTCACCTCCTTCCTCAACAATCATATTATATGGTAGGATGACTTCCTAGCTGCCAAGCATAACGAGGATAACCACCTTCTCTGGATAAGGCCAGAACCACAAAATGCTGCCACCTTTGTTACAGAGTATTATCAGTTTTTAAAGAAACCAGGGATGACTCAACACATTCAGCAATTACAGACATCAGTGTTTCAGGAGTGTCAACATTTCATTAAATCCACAGAGATTGCTGCCCTACAGGCAAATAACATGTTTTGGCAAAAATCTACTGAGAAAAGACAGGAACACCATCCTTTTAGCCCCACTAATCTTGAGATAGCAATCTCTAGGGTACCTAGCTACATCAAGTGTGTTCAGCAATGTGCTGAAAGATGGATAGGTTATCGATTTCATTTCCCTATCTTGTGGATGCCAGCAGAGAAATATCAAATTCATTATAGGTTGCCTAAGAAGACAGAAACAACAGCTTGGCAAAGGTTACAACGCATTCAAGGGTTCAGAGCTCCAACAGACATCACCTTCCATAGCTACTGCTTGAGTAACTTGCACGCTCAGAGTCGGTATTCAAATTCTGATTCAGAGTGAAGTTTCCTGAGGACATGCAACATTTTAAGTTGGGGGGGATGTTAGGACCCTACAATGCAACTTTTTACTCACACTTTTTGCTACCTTTACACCCTTGTTTCACTCACATTTAAACTCACATTATCACCTTACCCTATCTTTTCAAAGGTATACAACGTCTCTTCTCTTTACTATATGTTTAATTTGTTTTGCATATAATTTTACATTACTCTCATACTCAACCATTGATCAGAAATGTATAAGTGTTGAAACAGTTCGAACTGTAGATTAGCATTGAGGCCTATTGCTGAAACAGTTAAAGCATGCAAACCCTGTGGCTGAAACAGTCTGTGGACTACGATGCTGAAACAAAAACTCACACAGAAGAAGTTGTTACACTCTTTGTGGTCTATGATGCTGAAACAACAACTCACACAGAAGAAGCTATTACACTCTCTGTGGTCTACGATGCTGAAACAACAACTCACACAGAAGAAGTTGTTACACTCTCCGTGGTCTACGATGCTGAAACAACAACTCACACAGAAGAAGTTGTTACACTTTCCATGGTCTACGATGCTGAAACAACAACACAAAGTTGTTGCATTGACCACAACAGCCGCATCTTGAGCTAGAATTAACCATCGCTGTCACATGACCACGTGTTGAAATAGTTAGAACGCAAATCCCGTAGCTGAATAGCCCCGATTTGCGATGCTGAAACAACATATAACAGCAGTAACAAGAGGACAAATAAAGAAGTTGTTACTCCAGTTGGAACAACACCACCTCACTCAACACCTTTTCACTATTGTAATAGCATTTTGTTGCGGGAGACTAGGATATCCTATTCCAGTATAGAGAATCGATCTGACTAAGAATAAGACTCAGATGTACACATGTAATTGGATGATCAAATTGTATCAAGGGGATTCTCCTCTTTAAATAAGAGGAAATCATCATTAGAGAGGATCTTCTTTTTAGCTAAGAAAGGATTTTATAGAGAAGGACGTGTTTTACTTCAGATTGTAATATGATACAATTGACAGATGAATAAAAGACTGTTTTGAGCATTTCTCTCTAGTTCCTTTCATTTCAGGGGAATCTTGTGAGAAGGGAGGGCCTACCTTCTTCAAAAGATTCACCCATTAGATTTGTAGCGTGTTAGTGTTATTTCTGTTCATGCCTTGATTAAATTCTGTTTTGCTAAAACACTACTTTACTGAACTCTGCTTTACTGATTGTTACATTGTTTTCATGTGATTCATGTTTGGGTAATTGTTAATCATTCTAGTTAGCAATCCTGTTTGGTGAATTTATGAAAGCTTGATAATCAGGGACAGGTGCTGAAGATTCCTGTTTGGGGAATAGGGTCCTGTTCTCTGTTAGAGATAGTTATCCTTCAGTGCATGCCAATCATTTTTTATTAGTAATGAGTTCATAAAAGTGTGCTAAATCGGAAATAGGTGCTGAAGATTCCTGTTCGGGGAATAGGGTCCTGTTCTCTGTTAAGAGGTAGTTAGTCTTCAGTGTGTGTCAATTATTGCAATTATCATGAGTTCATAAAAGTGTGATGATCGGAAACAGGGGCTGAAGATTCTTGTTTGGGGAATAGGGTCCTGTTCTCTGTTATAAGATAGTTTGTCTTTCCTTTTGTAGTGTCTTGAAGGATTTCTTTCCTAGGTTGTTATTTCTTAATGTAATCCAGGATTCTTTGGACAATTATTCCTTTAAACTTTGAACTCTGCAATAGGTAGATTACTTTCCTGTAATTCAAGTTAGAACTTCATCTTGTTCAAGGAAAGGTGTGATTAATATGTTTTTACTACAACTTTAGGTTGCTTTCGAGATTGAGCATATATAGTGTGTGATTACCTTTGAAATAAACAGACTTCCCTGGGTTGACAATTTATGTAGCACTTGATTGTTTAATTAAATAAGCAATTACAGTGACCAACACATTTGCAATCATTACTTGAAGCTCTGGTGTTGGATATATAAAGCAATTGAAATCTTTGGCTAATTTAGAGTGAATGAAATTATGAGTACTACTAGAATCAATTAGCACTATTACCTTTTTATTTTTGATACATTCTTCGATCTTGAGGGTTTGAGGAGTGATAATTATAGCTAGTGCATGACATAATATGGTGGGACTCATCTCTTCAGAGAAAATCTCTTATACATATTCATCTTGATATGGTTATTGTTCTTGTTCTTCTTCCTCTTCACAATATATGTAGAATAATTTCTTCTCACAACATTTATGTCCCTTATTGTACTTGATGTCACAATTAAAGCATAATTTTTTTTCTTGTATTTTCTGTTGGATTACTGAGAGTGGGGGTGAATCAGTAATAGAGAAATTGAATCTTTTTTAACCATATAATCCAAGTGTTATATCAATGTAGCATTATAATCTAATAAATGCAGAGTAAATAAGCAATAAACAAATGAACAATCATACACGTACACAGTACACCAGTGTTTTACGTGGAAACCCAAAGAACCAACTTCATTCATTGGAAGCACCAACTTCCTTTTTTTTCCAGCTGCAAATGGAAGGAGGCTCCATCCCCCTTGTTTCTTAGGATACAAACTAAGGGAAGCTCCAACTCCTCTATTCTGTGGCTACAACCAGAAGGAGGCTACAACTCCCTATGTTCTCCGGCTACAATCGGAAGGTGGCTATAACTACCTTTCCTTTCCCCTTCCAACCACCCTGAAGTAGAAGTATAATGATGGAACCACTATCACACTATCACTGTGAGATATACTGTTGTAAACATGTACCAATAAACTTGAACCATGCATCAACCTATACCTCAACCTGTAATCAACATGTACCATAAACAAGTGCATCAACCATGCACCAACGTGTACCAAACAACTTGTAATCAACATGTACCATAAACAACTGCATCCAACCATGTACCAAGTATTTACCAATCATGTGTCAACTTCTCATCAACTATGACTCATCAATATGTACCAAAATCATCAACTATACACCTCATGTATGTGCCAAATCATCAACTACTTGTCTCAACCATGTACCCAACATGTACCATAACCAAAATCCCTCATCAATTTCATCATCCAAATATGATTTGTAACTTTGTAATAGACCTGGTGTATATGATCACATACCTACAAACCTTCCTTAACTTTCACAACAAGAGACTAGCATTTTCATCAAACTTTTCTTTAGTCTCACATGACTAGTTTGGGATTAGTCAACAACCCTAACTTGAAATAATCATAACTATGTACATGTAATGAATAAAGATATGAAAATAGTACATAATATTCTTTAGTTTTTTTTATTGAATTCCTCCAGGTGTCACTACTTGGAACCTCTTAGAAAAGGAGTTATAGCAAAAATGACATACCTTACTGAATTTTGTCTTATTCTAGAGAGTGACCTTGTAGAGCGTGCCCCACACATAATATTTTTTGAATAGATATCAAAATTTTACATAGAATACTAAAGATTGTACTCTAACCATCACATTTTCTCTTACTGAATTTGGATCTGTTATAAAGAATTTATAACATTTTTACCTGAAACACCTGTTTTAGACTAGTTTCAGGACTAGCCACAAACCCTATTTTCCATGGAGTGTAACTCCAAAAATGAAACGACCCACAAGATGAAATTTTTACCATAGATACTTGGATATGTTTTCGCAATGGCCTATCAATTTCACAGTCTGATTCATTCTATAAAAAAATTTATTGCGAAAATGGTGAGATTACTTGTAAGTAACATATCGTAGAAAGGATCATCAAAAGAATTTATCCTCCCTTGAATTTCGGCCTTCTTTTCTTCACCTTCCCTTTGAAATTCGGCTTAGATATCCTTTGGTTACCTCAGTCACCTATATATATTCAATATTCTCAATTTTTATGTAAAATGAGAGATCCTTGCCTCTTATTATACTCTCCGAGTAGCTTCCTTAGAAGCATCTTCTAGGTCACTTTGCCCACTTTCCTTATTTTAGGGTTAACCCACTTCTAATTTCTCCATTAAATTTATTATTTGAATAATTCATTTTTTATTCACTCTGAATTATAGTACACTCATCACTTCACTTTATTATTTATCTTCTAAAATCTCTTAAACCACTTTGACTACTTTGACCTTTTTGGGCTTCTAGATGCCATATGAGGGTCCTCCAACTTCGTAAGGCCATAACTCTCAAACTGTGAGGAGTTATGTGAAGTTCCACATAACACCAGAAATGGAATGACATGTACTATCAATATAGAATATTATTACTTGAAAATATATCAAAACTCATACCATTATCCATCAAACAAACTTGGGTCCATTACCCAAACCTAAGTTCTCCAATTTCTCATGGCCATAACTCTATAACCGTGAGGAGTTATGTGACGTTCCACATACCAACGGAAATTGAATGACATGTACTATCCATATAGAATGGTATTAACTTCAAATATATTAAAAATCATACCGTTATACATGAAACAACCTTGGGTCCATTACCCAAACCTTTGTGCTACCAGAATTCGCTATCGGACTTTCTTCAAGGGTTGACATCAATGACAACTAACCTCAATCAACATTTCCTCCAATTGTTGAGGTGTCAAACTTGCAGTTTGAGGTGTTTTATAATAAGGAACATTTTTCTCTCGATTGATGTTAGGGGAGGTCCTTCTAGTAGCCATAGACATATTTTTACTTTCAACATTTCTCGCCACCCTAAGCGCATTCTCCCATGATTTGGGTTCCCAAATGAGAACCTTGTGTTAAATGTTATCCTTTAAAGTTCCTATGAAGACATAAATAAGTTTCTCATCTGGAATATCCATTACCTTTATATTCAATCTTTGGAATTTATCAATGTGCTCCGCAACTGAACCCTTTTTCTTGAGATTTATCAATTGGATGAAGAAGATATTTCTCCTTGTATCCTCATAGTGTGCTATCATTTCTTCTATGAAAATTGTCCAAGTGATAAGTGATTTGTGAGAAGAAATTCATCTATACCACACAAACTAATTAGGTTCTAAATATAAGGATGCAATTCATACCTTTTGTGTGTGTGGCATATCATGTAGATCAAAGAACTGCTCCATCTGGGGTATCCATGTCATTGGATCCTTGCCATCAAAATTCCTCATATCTATTTTAGAAACGTGGTTGGTCTTCAACCTGAAGCTAGAGTTTCTCTAGTCTTGATTCATCTTCCTTGTGTCCTCATCATGAATTTCGTGGGATATATTGTCACTTTCAGGTGGCCTCTCTATTAGCAAAATTTTCAACCCTTCCATGGTCTTCCCTTTTAAGCCATCCATATTAGTATCCATCATCTCTTCCATCTTAGCTTCAGTTTAATCCATCATCCTTTCTAGTTCACCTTTTTTTACTTCCTTCTTTTGTAAATCATTTATGTTCTTGCACATTTCTTCACCTTCAACAATGTTGGATTGTTATATTCATTGCAGTGAAAGTCTAGTCAAGGTGAATCGACTGATGATCAAAGGTCGAGGTGGACTAAAAACAGGCGAAGGTTGAGGTGGATCGAAAACAAGTCGAAGGTCGAGGAAGTCGACCGCAATAAGTCAAAGTTGAAGATATTGATGAAAATTCAACCATCAAGAGGTCGAAGTGCGGGTGTGAGATGACCGACTAGAGACCGAATGAAGGCCGACTGGTAATTGATTGGTAATCTGACTTGGAGTCGACTATAACAGAATCCTGGGATTTGTAGGATTTGTAGCCAATGATATGCATGGATTTGTAACCATTTTTGGGCACCAATCTTTAGGTTTTTCCTATTGTAAATCCTATAAAGAGGCATGTTGTAAGGCCCTAAAGGCTAATGCGATAATGCTGTAAAGAAGGTTAATGCATGTGTAATCATAGGTTGTTGGTCATGCATATGTAAGATGGATTGGCTACAGGGTTGTTCTTGCATAGGTAAGAGAGTATGATGTCGATTGTGTCTTAGGTGTGGACCAAGGTTAGACATCTAACCTTTTATTTAGATTGAATAAGACAAAAAGAGATCATAAAACTCAAATGAATGTTGGCTTTCCCGGTTAAGGGTTTCTAGGGTAAAATCTTGGTGTACTATGTGATTTATTGTGTCATTTGTGTTCTTGATTAAATTGTTCTTCTCTTCTCCTAGGATTATTATGGAAGTGTCTCTCGTATCCTAACATGTGGTATCATAAATTAGGTCTTATCTGGCAAGTAAGTTATCAGAGCGGTGGTATGTTTTAGCAACTATATCAGATCTTGATTTACAAGTATTGAATCTAAGAAATAAACCCTAGGTATAGTAAGAGTCATAAGTCATAAATTTTGTTAAAAATCATGGTAAAGAATGGATAGCAGTTCCATAATAGAGATAGAAAAATTCAATGGCCAAAATTTTGAGTTTTGGAATCTTAAAATGGAAGATCTTCTTGTAGATAGAGAACAATGAAAAATGGTTTGTCTAGGTACCCAACCGACAGGCATGTCGACGAAATAATGGGAGAAAATTGAAAGAAGAGAAATAAGTATAATTCAACTTTGTCTTGTAGATTCAGTACTACTGAATGTCTCAGGTGAATATTTGGCCAAGAAATTATGGGACAAGCTGGGAAGATTATACTAATCAAAATATATGGTAAAGAATTTGTTTCTCAGAAAGAAACTACATCTTCTGAGAATGAGTGATGGAAGTTCGACGACTGATCATTCAAATGCGTTTAATACCATGTTAATCCAGTTATCATATGTGGATAATAATATCACTGATGAAAAGAAGTGTATCAACCTATTATGTTCTTTTCTAGACTCATGGGATAACTTAGTCGTGGATATTGGGAGTAATACAACCACCTTAGCACTAGAGGACATGCTTCCTTCTTTGTTGTCAGAAGAAATGATAAGGAAGAACATGGAATGATCGACCAAATATGTTGTAGTAGTGAGCGGTTGACTGATAGACAAAGATAAAGGCAAATTCTTCGATAGAAAGTTTAATTCGAAGGGTAAATCTAAATCCTTGATTCAATTGACGTGAAGATGCTGGAAATGTGGTAAAGTTAGGAATTATAAAAAGGATTGTAATTCGAAGGAAATGAAATTCAGTGCTGGATCTGACGAGAAGTAGTCGACTGAGAGAAAGATGACCTCAGATAAGGGAGGTGATGTGTACCTGGTGGTGCGATCGATACATAGTCAGATCAAGATGTTTGGTTGATCGACTTAGGATCATCCTATCATATGACACTACATAAAGAATGGTTTTGTGAATATGAACAATATGATGGGGGTGATGTGTTCTTGGGGGATGACTTGACAACTAGAATTGTCGAATGAGGAAGAGTTCGATTGACACTACAATATGGGAGGAAAATAACCCTTTCAAGTGTGCTACACATTCCAGTT
Organism: Picea mariana; assembly: GCA_032191745.1. NCBI lineage: Eukaryota > Viridiplantae > Streptophyta > Pinopsida > Pinales > Pinaceae > Picea > Picea mariana. Next base: position 59,137 of record JASDQU010107225.1, on the reverse strand, counting down.
TTGGTAAGAAACCTGGTATCTATCAGTAATATGAGTGATGCAGGTGTGCATACTCTGTTTTAGAAGGATTCATACAATATGGTCAGAGGTGCGATGGTATTAATGAAAGGAGTTCAAATAGGTACCCTATACAAGTTGTTGGGGAATGTCGACTTAACTGGATGTAATAACTTTGTTTCTCCTGAAATCAACTTGACTTCAACTCAAATCGACTCGATGTCAACACAACATGACTCGACTTGAGATAATTCAGTTCAAACCGACGTGAAAAGACATGATAAAATCGACTCGACCGAGTTATGGCACAAGAGGATGGGACACATTGGAGAAAAAAGACTTCAAGCTATGAAAATAAAAGGTGTGGTCGAAGGCTTTCCTAAATGTGGTTTAGAAGTCAAATTTTGTGAACATTGCATATATGGAAAACAAATTTGGGTGAGGTTCCCATATGGAGTGACAAGGGAAAGTGAGATTCTATATTTGGTGCACAATGATGTGTTTGGCTCAATGACAGTTCCCTCACTTGGTGGATCCCTGTATTATGTCTCCTTCATAGATGATTTTTCTAGGAAGACATGGATATATTTCCCGAGGAAGAAATCAAAGGTTTTTGAGAGATTTAAGGATTTTTTGAGAGATTTAAGGATTTTAAAGCTCTTGTGGAAAACTAGACAGAGAAAAGGATTGAAGTGTTGAGAACTGACAACGGTGGTGAACTTCGTGGAAAATAATTTGATTAGTTCTGTAAAAAGTGTGGCATAGCATGCCAAAATACCACACCATATACCCCACAAAAAAATGGAGTTGTCGAGAGAATGAACAGAAAATTGATGGATAAGGCAAGGATCATGCTCAATGGTACTCGACTCGCACAATAATTCTGGGTGGAGTCAATCGAAACTGCAATATATCTAGTGAATATGTCTCCTTCGTTAGTGCTAGTTGACACGACTCCAAATGAGGTATGGTATGGTAAGAATTATTTGGTGTCACATATCAATGTATTTGGCTGTGATACATTTGTGCATGTTCCCAAGTAAAAGAGGAGCAAGATGGATAAGAAGGCAATTAAATGTATTTTCATTGGATATAAAGAAGGAATGAAAGGATATAATCTCTAGGATCCTTCATCAAGGATAACAATCTACATTCGAGATGTGGTCTTTAGAGAAGTTGGAGGTAAGTCTGAGCCCGAGGAAGCTATTCATACCTAGAATAATACTGATATGGTGTGGTTTGAATTGAGGAATGAGGAAGATGATTCAGATGAGTCAGTTGAATCTGAGGAAGAGGTGGAACAACTGAATCCGGTGGTAAGGAGGTCAGAAACAATAACAAAACCAGTTGAAAGGTATAGTCCACTTGATTTATGTTCCACATTTGTGATAACTTCCATCGACGATGAGCCTAAGTTGGTTGGTGAGGAAGTCGACTCAACAAAGGGAAAACTATGGAAGGATGCCATGGTCGAGGAGATGGAATCCTTGCACAAGAATGAGACATGGGATTTAGTCAATTTACCTAGTGGAAGAAATATTGTCTATAGAAAGTGGGTGTTCAAGAAGAAGATGAATGTCACAGGACAAGTTGAGAAGTTCAAAGCTCAACTGGTAGCGAAAGTGTATTCCCAAGTCAAGGGAGTCGAACTCAGTGAGATTGTTTTCCCTTGTTGCAAAAATAACTTCCATTAGAGTACTAATGTCTCTGGATGCAACATTCGATCTAGAGATAGAATAGATGGATGTGAATACAACATTCCTACATGGGGACCTGGAAGAATAAATCTACATTAAACAACCTAAAGGATTTGTAGCAAAGGGAAAGCAAGAGTTGGTGTGCAAGCTGAAAATATATCTTTATGGTGTAAAGAAATTGCCAAGGATGTGGTACCAAAAGTTTGACACATAAATCCTTATTTTGGGATTTGTGAGAAGCAAATATGATCACTACATATATTCCAAAGAAGAATGTGTGTGTTTCATATATGTAGCTTTGTATGTCGATGACATGTTGTTGATTGGAAATAACATGGATGCAATAAAGGAGGTGAAGAAGCAGCTATCCTCCAAGTTCAACATGAAGGATCTCAGTGCAATTAAATTAATTCTGGGAATGGAGAATAAGAGAGATCGATCTGCTAGAAAGCTATGGTTGAATCAGACGAAGTATATTGAAACAATTTTGAAATGATTCAACATGAAGGATTGAAAACCGATGAAGGTTCCAATTCCTATGGGAGAAAGGCTTACGGCTGAGGAGTTTCCAAAGACACAGGAAGAAATAGAGGACATGACACGTGTTCCCTACGAAAGTGTTTTTGGTAGTCTAATGTATGCGATGGTATGTACTTGACCAGAAATTTCCCATACAGTCGGAGTTTTGAGCAGGTACATGTCGAAACCTGTAAAGGAGCACTGGACAACTATCAAGAGAGTATTCAAGTATTGTGTGGAACGAAGGACTATGCTATATGCTACCAAGGAAGACTTGGAGGTGACAATCATAAAGCAAATGTACGTGGATTTTTAGACACTAACTAGGCTGGAGATATGGATCGACAGAGGTTGACCAACATATGTGTCTTCAAAATGTTCGATGGAGCAATAAGATAAATGATTAAGCGAAAGGTGGTTGTAGCCTTGTCAAAAATAATAGCTGGATACATGATGTCCACTCATGGAAGAAAATAAGTGGTATGGATGAAAATGTTGTTCTCAGGAATCGGGTTTGAACAGAGACCTATGAAGGTGATTTGCGATAGATAAAGCATAATATTTTTAGCAAAGAACCTTGCTTATCATTAGAAGACTAAGCACATTTATGTACAATACCATTTCGTAAGAGATATGCATGGATGATTTTAGGGGCTAAATTTCGCTCATGGGCTAGTTTTCCATGGTTTTTCCAAAAACGAGATTCGTTATTTTAAAAATGATTCGCCCAAATTCTATAGGATAAAATTATTTTACCTTAAAAATCACCAAAAGTTTATAAAAACTATATAAAATCCTTATAAATTTGACTATTTTTACAAAAATATCGCCAAACATTTATAGTTGGCATATAAAAGATTAGTAAGATTCGCCAAGGTTTCTACATTTTAAAACAAATTTCCATCATTAAAATCATCCCTAGAGATATGGTGGAAAGTCAAAAGGTGCTACTGGAGAATGTAGACGTGTTGGAAAACATAGGAAATGCATTGACCAAGTCTGTGAGTGTTGTGAAGTTCTCTTGGTGCAGAGAGGAAATGGGAATTGTTGCCCTGGGTTTGTGAATGAAAGTTCAAGAATTTCCTATTTCAACAAAGAAGACAACAAGTGGGCCAATGTTGGGTTTTTATATTCTTTGCAGTGAAATTCTAGTCGAGGTGAATCGACTGACAGTCGAAGGTCGAGGTGGATCGACAATGGTCGAAGGTCAAGGTTTATCGACAACAAGTCGAAGGTTGAAGTTGAAGATATCGATGACAAGTCAACCATCAAGAGGTCGAAGTGCGGGCGTGAGACGACTGACTAGATACCTAATGAAGGTCGATTGGTAATCGATTGGTAATTTGACTTGGAGTTGACTGTAATAGAATCCCGGGATTTGTAGCCAATGATATGCATGGATCTGTAACCATTTTTGGGCACCAATATTTAGGGTTTTTACTATTGTAAATCCTATAAAGAGGCATGTTGTAAGGCTATAAAGGCTAATTCAATAATGCTATAATTCAGGTCAATGCATGTGTAATTGTAGGTTTTTGGTCATGCAAATGTAAGTTGAATTGGCTACAAGGTTGTTTTTGCATAGGAAAGAGGGTATGTTGTCGATTGTGTCTTAGGTGTGGACCAAGGTTAGACATGTAACATTTTATTTAGATTCAATAAGAAAACAAGAGAGAATAATGCTCAAAGGAATGTTGGTTTTCCCTGTTAAGGGTTTCCAGGGTAAAATCTCGGTGTACTATGTGATTTCTTGTGTCATTTGCATTTTTGATTAAATTCTTCTTCTCTTCTGCTAGGATTAGTGTGGAAGTGTCTCTCATTTATTGACAATCAAGAGTCCAAGCAGGACTATTTAAGGACTTGTTTTGTGTATAAGTTCCCTTTTTTGGTGGCATGTTGGCCAAGTGATTCAGATTTTATGAGCAGAACGAAATGAATACAGATTATTAATAGGTGCTTAACACAAAATAATAGAGATACAGTAAAACTGGTTTTCTATTCAATAACAAAATAAGATGAAACTGTAAAATGCAGAGGAAACAAGCTTGCTGGAATGGTGGTGGCTTATCTCTGAGAAGAGATGTGACGACAGCGCGCATTTGCAAGAAAAAGGTTACAACGATGCTCTGAAGGTATTTTTACAATAAGAAAGAATGCCAAAAACCCTAGACATCCAAAAACCTAACCCTAGGAGATGAAGTTCCAAAAGTCATGTGGGCCCCGTTTGGGTAAGCTAGTACATCAACTTCCCGGGGTCGTAACTTTTGCATACGATCTCTGTTTTAGGCGTGTGATAGCCCGTTGGAAAGGTATCGTCAAGGAGATTCATTTTAGGGGATCAATCATGCTTTAAACTATCATTGAGGAGCTCAATACCGAAAAACCTTCATTTAGGCCCTCAAAATGGCCCCGTAAGTAAAAACTGCTAAAAATAGTAAATTGCCAAAAATGTCAAAAAAATGTTTTGAGACAGTTGGAAAAGGTGGGTGGCCATCGATATCCATATAGATCACCAAGTATCACTACAAGGTAGGAATTCCTAATTGGCTTAGGAAAAGGCCTCACAGACAAAGGAGTGTTAGGTGCTAAATCTCTCTGATATACGTGCGGGGTCCAACAATAATACTCGACCCAATATGTAAGGGTACTAACTAAGGAGGCTTGACCATGCCCTTAGCCATACTATCTGACTACCTAAGTACTAGAGAGTGATCTCCTCGAGTGTTGTTCTCGGTGTATTATAGCAACAAGATGACCAAATGGTTTACTCGATTGGTCTTGGGATTCTAGTGGGTATCCCAATACATTCCAGGTATGTGGGAGCTCAAATCCATAGTAGTGTTATCTAATGTGAAACAGATCGAAAGGGGAATTTTGATATACTCTAGGTATGTGGAAGAACCACATTATCCTTGGGTTGAAGCA
>JASDQU010107225.1:39554-51230 GCA_032191745.1 Picea mariana | reverse complement strand
ATATATAACCAACCAACCAACCTTTTTTTTCAACGAAAAAAATACGCTTTATATTCAGAAGAATATAAGATTGTACATGGCAAGAAATGCGGAGAATTGTCCATACATGAAAAAACACGATAAAATGCACTCAATGCATGACAATCAAGCAGTCCATACAAGACAATGGTGAATCAATGTAGCTGAGACTAAAGTCTGTCCCATGGAAGATCAGCACTCAAAACAGAATGTTCGATCAAAGATTTATCATTGTGGAAGGTCCTTCATTGCCTTCTAACCACCTAGTATAGCGAATGTGACCCGAAGGCAAGTACATAGATTTTTTGGAAAGGATGTTCGCCTCAATATTTTGTTCTCTATAGATGTGAGAGAAGGTGAGTTTATTAAACAGTTTTGTTGCAGCACGAGTTCTCTCCTTCCAGCATTCAAGGTCCGCTACCTGAAAATCAGCAAGCCCGTTCAACCAATCAATGGTAATTTTGGAGTCGCCAAGAAGTAGAAGCTCGTTAACATGGAGACGACTAGCCAGGATAAGAGATGCCCACGCTCCTAAGAGCTCAGCCTTCATATTGGAACCAGTCCCACAATTCAGAGTCCACCTAAAACAAGTGTGAGAGTTTAAAACAAGTTTCCCTCCCGCCCCACAGAGAGAGTCGCTTTGTTGTGCCGCTCCGTCAAACCAGGCCACAATTCTATCAAGTGGAAATATAAAAATAGGTCTGCTGGGAGATGTAAATGAAGTTTTATTTCTATTGGAGACTCGCCCAGCAATAATATAATTGGCAACTCTGTGAACTGATGGAGTTTTATCCTCGAAAATGGCATCGTTTCTTGTCTTCTATACTTGCCAGCAGAGGGCAATAGGCATCAGAGCAGGGTTCAAGGTATCCTTTATTCAGTTCTGAAAACAATAAGGGACTCTGGGACCAGCCCAAGTTGATACGGGCAAAAGTGCTGGCGAGATGCACTGCCACACCGCTCTGAAGAAAGTGCAGTTTATGAAGACATGGGCGACGAATTCAGAGTGTGATTTGCACAGGATGCATCAGCCAGGACCCACCCAACCCTGGGATTGTAGATTAGACCACATCAATAGCTTGTTTTCAAACAGAAGCCAAGCAAATAATTTTATTTTTAGTGGACAGTCACCTCTCTAAATCTTATGGCGCCATCTATCAGATGTAATGGTCCAGCACTTGTTTGCTAAGGCTCGGTAAACATTTTTAGCCGTAAGGTTGCCGGAACGATCCCCTCCCGTCCACAAGAATGTGTCTGATTGGTCCTGTAAACAGATGCCGAAATCTATTAACCGGTGAGTGTATTCATCCCATTCAATTGCAAGGTCCGCATCCAATGCTAAGTCCACGCTGCTGAGCCAGGAATCGCCCAAGTGTCCACCACTGGTCGATGAAATATGGTGTAGAAAGAAAATAAATTTATTGTGTAAGTGTGTCAGTAGCTGCGTGGAGAGGATGGCACGTCCGCCCATTCCCAGTAAGATGTCTCTGCCAATTTCAATCGAATATCCATTGTCGGGGTTCCAAGAGATCCAATGGAGGATGATGGGCAGATATTTTAAAAGATGTTTCCAGGTTTGAGAGCCGTTGGAAGGTCTCTCTTTCACCGATCTGATCCACAAATGAACTGGTAAATGGGGAAAATAGTTTGCTTTAATTACCTTATTCCAGAAACCTGGCTTCATAAGAATTCGACAGAGTGTGTTGGCTGAGAGCGCCCTGTAGAAGAAGGGAAGATTCCGGAGGCCCCAACCACCCATCATCTTTGGTTTAGAAAGAACCTCCCAATTGCAAAGATGGTAACCAGAATATTTTTTGCTGCCAGACCAAAGGAAAGAGAAGATGAGTTGTCTAAGGGATCTAAGAACAGTGACCGGGATGTGAGCCAATGCCATCCAGTAGACCGGGAGACTTTCTAAAACGGCTTTGATAAGAATAAGCCTTCCTCCCAGGGAGAGCAGCTTGTTGCACCAAAGAAGAATTCTTCTTTCAAATTTATCAATAAGTCAGAGCCAATCTCTGCTAGAATACCTGGAGGATTTGATGCAAAATCCAAGGTAAGAAAACCCCTCCTTTAGCTCAACGGTTGCAAAACCAAACAACTCTTTTAAATCCGATAAAAAAGGCTCCTGTGCATTGTGAGTTAAGAAGACAGATTTCTGAAGGTTTATCTCCAAACCAGTGGCGGCACAGAAGGTGCTTAAGAGAGAGTGTATGGTTTTCCATTCGGCAGGGTTGGCCGATGTCAAAATTAGCACATCATCAACAAAGAGGATATGCAGAATATGTGTCAGCCCTGAAATTTTAACTCCAGAAAGGTGGCCCTCCGCTTGGCTGTTTTTGAGCAGGATACTAAGCCCTTCAAGAATCAAAATAAAATGGAGGGGTGAAATAGGGCACCCTTGTCGAATCCCTCTCTCACATCGAAAGTTTTTTGTGGCTTCTCCATTAATCAGAACAGCAAGGGTTTCCGAGGATATGCACCCTAAAATCCACTTGGTAAAAACTAACCCAAAGCCACACTGGAGAAGAACTAGGTGCAGAAAATTCCAATTGACACAGTCAAAAGCTTGTTTGAGATCTAGCTTGAGAAGGATGGCTTTTTGTTTCCTCGACTTTAAACTATGGACACATTCCTGGGTTACACCAACAGCATCAAGAATCTGTCTTCCTTTTAGGAAGCCGAGCTGCTCTTCTGAGAGTGTCCTAGACCAACCAACCTTATGCATCCATCTAATTTTAATATGATATTTGGTTGTATTTTGATATGATATTTTAATCCGTATGGAGTATAGGAGATTTCCCATAAGTGTGAAAGAGAAACACACAAACCGTTGTGTTGAATGTTTTATATCAATTCTCATAATATTTCTTTTAAGATAATAAACAAATAAATATATATAAATATATAACTCTTTATTAATACTAAAATCAACATAGGACCATCATGTGATGAATATAACGATGTGAACACGAGATCAAGTAGATTACAACAAAGCCATTATGACCACTATTTGCTTCAAGTTTATGCAAAATTTGGTTGTTAAAAATTATGAGAATATATAAAACTTTATTATAAAATATTCATACATACCTTGATTATTGAGCTCCATTCACAACATGTTCCTTGAGTAATAGGTAGACAACAACCTTGAATTGCATAGGTAGACGATAAGAGCATCCAATGACTTAGTTAACTTATCCTTTCATCAGGGTGTGGAATATATTGACTTATCCTTTCATTAAGGTGTGGAATATATTGACCATCTAGAATTTTTGTAACACACCCAACCCTTTAAGTACCTTTTTAAGGGATGGGGCATCAAAAATTTTCTTTCCTCCATCATCTCAAATCCTTTTCCCAAGATCTCCATAACCTTCTGCTCGTCGATATATTTCCAATGACTGTTACCATGCTCAAATCTGAGATCTATATTGGAAGTTATGCCCTTCCGAAGCTCTTAGGGCATCATTGGTCAAAGGCCATGTGGCACCTGTAAATTCTAACCTTGTACAATGTCTACTGTAAACATATATTTATAAAAGAACAAAAAAGATACAATGGCAAATACAAACATTACTCAAAGATTTTTCCCCTGGGAACCCAAACCGAGAAAACCAACATATATTATATTCATTCATAGTGTTACATTGTTTACAATATAATATACATATAGGAGCCAATGGCATCCAAAACCCTAACCCAATGACCTGGATTAGTCCAAAACCATAATTCCTTAACCAGAAATAGAAAACCATCGGCAAAAACCATGTGCTAAAAAAAACACCTAAATATATGACACGTTTGTCGAGGCATAATTTTTTTTTCCAGGGGCACTGCCCCCGGACCCCCTGCACCCCCCCTCTAATCCCCTTGCGCTCCTGGAACATACGCTCAGACACTACTACTCATACAAAGAATATAATACATACCCAACATTCTCCCACTTGTTTTATTCTTTGCATACAAGGGGTTACAGGGTTACATAGTCAAAAATCCAGGGCAACAATGCCCATGGATCCTCTACACCAAGAGAACTTCTCAGTGCTCACAGATTTTGTTAATGAGTCTGAAAAATTATTCAAAGTGTCCACCTTCATCAATGATACTTTCTTTTCTTCAATCATGTCTCTCACAAAGTGATATTGAACATCAATGTGCTTTGTCTTTGAATGATAAGCAAGGTTCTTCGCCATAAAAGTTCCACTCTGACTATCACACTCTATCCTTACATCTTGTTGTACCAACCCAATACCTGAACACAATCTTTGTAACCATATTGCTTCCTTACTTGCATGAGTGGCTGCCATGTATTCAAATTTTGTAGTTGAAAGTGCCACTACAGCTTGTCTTTTTCTCATCCAACTTATTTCTCCTCCAAAGAGGTTAAACACATACTTGCTTGTAGATATCCTACGATCCAAATCTCTAGTCCAGTCTACATCCACAAAGCCATGTATATTGAACAGTATTTCCAATCCCGGTATTCCTTCGCAGCACAATCCATAGCTAGCAGTGCCACGCAAATACCTGAAAACCCTTTTTACTACTGTCCAATTCTCGTTCTCTGGTTTTGACATATACCTACTCAAAACTCCCACTGCATGTGCAATGTCTAGTCTAGTACAGACCATTGTATACATAAAACTACCAACTGCACTCTCATATGGAACATGAGACATGTCCTCCTCTTCTTCATGTGTCTTGGGACACTGATCCGCAGATAACTTTACACCAACAGGAATAGGAACCTTGACTGGTTTACATTCTTGCATATTAAACCTCTGCAATATTGTCTCGACATGTTTTCTCTAATTTAACCAGAGTTTCCTCTTTTTTCGATCTCTTTTATTTTCCATGCCCAAAATGAAATTTGAAGCACCAAGATCCTTCATGTCGAATCTAGAGGACAACTGAGTTTTCACATCCTGGATGATCTCCTTGTTGTTTCCTATCAGCAACATGTCATCCACATACAAGACCAAATAAATCAAATGATCACCAATTAATTTAGAATACAAACATTGATCCTCTTTGCTTCTTGTGAAGCCAAGTCCCAACATATAAGTATCATTTTTTTGATACCACATTCTTGGTGATTGTTTTAAACCATACAGTGACTTTTTTAGCTTGCATACCATCTCCTTCTTTCCTTTCACAACATAACCTTCTAGTTGCTTCATAAAGATTTCTTCTTCCAGATCCCCATGCAGGAATGTTGTCTTCACATCCATTTGTTCTACTTCAAAATCAAATGCAGCATCAACAGATAACAAAAATATTATAGAGGTTAACTTCACAACAAGAGAAAAAATCTCACCAAAATCAATTCCCTCAACCTGGGAATAACCCTTTGCTACTAACCGAGCTTTGTATTTCTCCACTTTTCATTCTGCATTCAACTTCTTTTTAAATACCCATTTGCTTCCAATGGGATTTCTTGCAGTTGGAAACTCCACTAGATCCCAAGCCTCATTCTTATCCAAAGATGCCATTTCTTCTTCCATGGCCCTTTTCCAGAGATTTCCATCCTCTGAATACACTACCTCCCTGACAGTTCTAGGATCATCATCAGTAATAGACAAAGCAAAATTTGAACGAAAATCAGATGGACTATACCTTTCCGGTAGCCTTCTTTCTCGATCTGATCTCCTCAATACTGGAGTATGAGGATCTTCTTCTTCTGATTCATGTGCTTCTATAGAGTATGCTTCATCATCCTTTAAATCAAACTCTGTCTTCTCTGGTTCTTCCTTACTTGGTAGGACTTCCTGTTTAACAACATCCTTCATTTCTCTAAATACCACATCTCGGCTATACACTACCTTCTTAGTTTCTGGGTTCCAAAGCTCATAACCTTTGAGACCATCTTTATATCCAATAAAAATACATTTTTCAGCCTTCTTATATAGCTTGCTCTTGTTTTCCTTTGGAACATGAACATATGCATCACAACCAAATACCTTAAGATGTGTGAGAGAAGGTTCCTTACAATTCCATACTTCTTGTGGAGTCTTGTCACCCAACGCTGATGAGGGTGATCTGTTGACCAGATAACATGCAGTACCCACTACCTCTGCCCATAATTCTTGCCCTAACTCAACACCACTGAGTATGCACCTTGCTTTTTCCATCACCATCCTGTTCATCCTTTCTGCAACTCCATTCTACTGAGGTGTATATGAAGTAGTCTTCTGCCCTTCTATACTGCACTTCTTACAGAATTCTTCAAATTCATTCCCGCAGAACTCTCTGTCATTATTTTTTCTCGGCACCTTAATTCTTTTCTCTGTTTGATTCTCAACAAGAGCCTTAAACTCTTTAAACTTGTCAAAGACTACATATTTCTTCCTGAGGAAATATATCCAAGTTTTCCTCAAGAATTCATCTATAAATGAGACATAGTACACAAATTTTCCCAATGATGGGACCGACATAGGTCCAAAAACATCACTGTGAACTAGTTGTAAAATTTCTTCTTCCCTCATTGCACCAGAGGGGAATCTTACCCAATTCTGCTTCCCATATAGACAATGCTCACAGAAATCAAAATCCAGAGATCAGTTAGACATACCTTCAACCTTACCTTTACCATATAGTAGTCGAAGACCCTTCTCTCCGATATGCCCCAGTCTTTGATGCCACAACATAACCTTTTCTCCAGAGACTGTAGGAGTTCTTTCTTCTTCAACTCCAATATTAGGAACAATGGAGCTATTACACCCATCACTAATAGTGCTTCCTAGCATCTTATACAGATTTCCAAACTGAACTCCTTTCATCAACACCATTGCTCCTCGAACCATCCTGCAAGTTCCCTTTTCAAAAATTGCTTTTACCCCTGCATCTTCCATTTTGTTTACATAAATCAAATTTCTGGCCATAACTGGGATGTGTAGAACACCAGGAAGTGTTCTAATTTTTCCATCTATGAGTCTCAACTTGACCCTTCCTCTTCCTATGATTCTGGTTATCGAATCATTATCTAAGAAAATATTACCTCCATCATACTTTTCATATTAGCAGAACCACTCCCTATGGGGAGTCATATGAAAGGATGCACTAGAGTTAATCAACCATGCCTCATGATCTACATGTGTGCTTGAAGAGGCCAAGTACACATCCCCTCCTTCTTCCTTGGAGGTCTTTTCTTCTATAGAAGAAGATTCTTCAGATCCCTTCTTTTTCTCAACTTTGGATCTACATTGATTCTTGTAGTGCCCTTGTTTTCCACACCTCCAACATACCCTTACAAACTTTCCAGGAGATTTAGATATACCCTTAGACTTAGATCTCCCACTTGAGAAATTAGATCTATTTCTTTCCTAGGAACGTCCTCTTGCAAATAATGTGTCTGTGCTATGTCCTTCCATATTCTTTCGTCTCATCTCCTCTGACAACAAGGATGAGACAACTTCTTCAAACTTCAAAGAAGTTGTATTACTACCTATGGTCACATCCAGACTATCCCACGAGTCTGGTAAAGAAAACAACAAATAGATACATTTATCTTCATTTGAAATTTTAATCTCAACATATACTAACTGACTTACCACAGTATTGAAGGCGTTTAAATGCTCTGCCACCGAGTCTCCATATCAGGAATAGTTTATTTACCAGGGACTTAGACTGATACAACTTCCCCAACTTTTCCCATAAATCCTTGGTTATAGCTTCCTCTGACACATTCAATAATACTGAATCAGAGAGACACAGTCGGATTGTGCTCTTTGCCTTCCGATCCATCTTTTTCCAAACGTCTGCAGAAGTTCTTGTAGGTGCAGTACCTGGATCTACTGTGATCCACTGATCTTTGTCCACCAAAATATCTTCCATCTTGAGCTTCCACAGCTCAAATATTTTCCCATTAAACTTCTCGATCTCCATCTTTGAATTTCTTGCCATTTCTTTTCACCTGAAAAACAATACCGTAGATCTCCCACTGTAACAAGGCTTATCACAGTCCCAAGCCAAACCCTTGACCACAAAGCCATCCCCCTGAAGCCAATAAAGCTCTGATACCAAATGTAAATTCTAACCTTGTACAATTTCTACTGTAAATAGATATTCAGAAAAGAACAAAAATGATACAATGGCAAATACAAAAATTACACATAGATTTTTCCACTAGAAACCCAAACTGGGAAAACCAACATATATTATATTCATGCATAGTGTTACATTGTTTACAATACAATATACATATAGGAGCCAGTGGCATCCAAAAACCTAACCCAATGACCTGGATTAGTCCAAAACCCTAATTTCTTAACTAGAAATAGAAAACCATCGGCAAAAACCATGTGCTAAAAAAACCACCTAAATACATGACACATTTCCCGAGGTAGGTGTCACGTTTATCGAGCCAGAAAAAAATTTGTGAGGTCGTTGCCCCTGGACCCTCGCGTGGGGGGCTTCTCCCCCCTACACCCCCCGAGGGGGTGCCTAGCACCCCCCCCTCTAACCCCCCTGCGCTCCCGGTGCATATGCTCAGACATTACTACTTGTGCAAAGAATATAACACATACCCAACAACACCCACATGGGTTCACCTCATTCATACCATTCCACCTAGCACAAACTTGACCATGGTTGTCATCCCTTAGCGATCACATGGCCACTGGAGAGGCGGTTACAGGGGATGTTCCCCGTGCCTTCGTGATTACTAGGCCTTCATCCCTTCATCCTTCCTATCCATGTCTAAACCATTTCCATAGTCCCAAAGTCCTGGAATCCTTCCATGTGGCTCTGGCCTTCGATGAGGTCCCTCATCATGCTGTTATGAACATATCTGCAAAAATATTGAACTACCAAGGTTATGCCATGTAGCTCCGGCCTTCGGCCCTTTTGGAGCATACATTCTAACATCCCATACCTCCCGAAGTTCGAACTCTCGAACTTCTGAGGTCCTGCCACGTAGCTCTGGCCTTCAACACTTTTGGATGATATGCTATAATGTCCCAAAACTTCCATAGTTTTTAACTCTGAAACTCCCGAGGTCTTGCCACGTAGATCCGACCTTCGACCCTTTTGGAGAATACTCTATAACAACCTAAGTCTCATGGAGTTCTGAACTCCCGAACTATCAAGGTCCCATTAGCCATTAGGTCAAACAATTGCGCAACATGGGGTGACATGTGGAAAAATACAGACATGACACATGGCCCTATTAATGGAAGGCACTTGTCACGTTCCAATTGGAATATGAGGTCTGTAAAAAAAACAAATCAAGGTTACACATGGCATGCTGAACATGGGTCCACGCCACCCTAGGTGACATCAGTGTGCCACATCACTCAGGATAGACAATCTTTGAAAGCCTCTAACCTCTCCTACCTTGGAAATCGCCCAGAGTTCCGAAGTCCTAACTCCTATCGAAAACCTCCCAATAAATTTTATCTCACGATCAAAGCAGGTCCACGTAGATCTCGAGATCCATGACCTCTGTTGCTTCGTGACTTCAGTGTTCGAGGTATCCACCGATTTAACAGTCGTTTTCCCCTAGAGTAGTTGAACGTTGGACTGACCACAGTATATATCCAATGGATGAGAGAGATCCTGAAGAATCCTCAGATTAACAGTCCACGTTACTTTGCGAGTTCGACATTCCAGGGTTCTGGCTATCTAACGCCATTTTTCTCTCAAAGCAAGACTTCGCTGGAGTGCTACACGCTATCCATCCACTAGTTGATCTGATGGTTGGGAGAGGTTCTCCATGGACTCCCTAGATCAACGACTCAAAACTCTAGCTCAAAGGTCGCTTGGTCTCAGTGGTAGGCCACTACTAGAGGGACATTTGTCAACCCAAAACACGGTGGCAAGATGCGTGGCACGTGCCTCAGGTAACTGACATCTCTTTACTATGTCATGAGGCCACCACACATGGCATCACTACTAATCGACACGTGAACCCCCACGTCATCTCGATGTGATACACACATCCCCATGATCAAACGGTCAGGAGGGGTCCTAAGAGATCGTTAGATTGATGACCCACAATACTTCGTGACTTCGAAATTCAGGGGTTTTGGTGTTATAACACCTTTGTTCTCTAAAAGTGGTTAACAACATATTGACCATGGCCTAGGTCCAATTTTCAGGGGAGATCCCGAATGTCCTCATATATATGGCTCGCGTTACCTCATGACCGAGAAGTTGATTGGGGTTTAGTAAGGGAAAAAATCCCATGATTATGGATAACTGACCTCCAATCACTGGTCATCCCTTAAGTTACCAGTTTGATAGGTCACCTTCGACACAATATAGATGTTATGAGGGTTCCAACATCTCGAAGCTCCGGACCCCCGAGGGCCTGAAGCTCACAAGGCTTAGTTGGGTGTAGCGCTAGGTTCCATGGTCTTGGTCATATGAGGTTTTTGACAAGTTGTGAGGGCTACACCCTTAGCTATCAGCCGAATTTTTTTTAAGACCATGGGCATGAACCCACAGTTACTTGGACGTCTGGTTTGAAGGAAGCACCCTCCATTCACAAAACTTAAGTTCTAAAATAGGGAAAGGTATATTTGAAGGATCAATGGGATAGTAGCAGTCCCATAGAGTCTGCCCTGATTCTAGAATTGTGAAGTTTATCCCTAGGGAATATAACTTGAGGATTTCCCAACTGGCCTAGAGGAAAAACATGTCATCTTACAACCATTCAAATGCAACAATTTACAGAAGAACAATAAACACTATTACCATCAATTTCACGTGAGGCACAATTTATCACAATTATAGACATTCAAATCATGCATTTCGATTCAAGTGCATAGGGTAAATGAAATAATTATTTATTATAGTTGATCACCGACCCAACTGTAGGCTCAGAGGGATTCATCTTAGCACTCTGTCCAACCTTGTGCCAATCCATGATATCACTAGGGAACTTTTGTAGTTTCTCAGAGGTTCTTTCTCTATCATAGCCTCTGCGAGGATTATAATATGCTCCATTAACATCAAGCTTGTGACCTTTTTCTTAGGTCCTGTTTTCTACAAATTCTCATAGATCCTTTCTCTTGTTCTCTCCAGTAACTAGAACAACCCAATCTTCCAATTCTTCTTCTCAGCTAGAGAGCCTCACACACTCTTTCTCTTTCTCTTGCATATCCAGGTCACACACCCCCTCTCCGTGTGGTCTCCTTCTTTTCTTTCACGCCCTCTCATTTTTCCCTTAGGGAGGTTCTAGACCTGTCCTGTTCCTTTTGTCAGAAGGAACTTGGGTCAATCTGGGCCTATAGGAAAACTACACTCTATGGTACTTTGGGTTGATAGTTTTCTGTCTCCTCAGCTAGACTCTCCATGCTTCCATTCATGGGGGTAGGTAATTTTTCAACCACGAGTCCTTCTCTCATTAACTGATTTTTCCTTGGAATAAGGATAAGGCTTATTATTTAAACAAAGAGAGTTTGGGGTCATTTTGACATAATGAACCCTCTCTATAGTTTCCTCACTCTTTCCTCTAGTGATATTATGGCCAATACTTCAAGGCTTCACTCCCACAGTCAGTCATTGGAAATCTAAACAATAATACATTGACATTGTTCACATGTGATAGCATGGTAATCATAATTAATGATTAATTACAAGTTGGGGAAACAGGAGTGTTACAATCCTCTCCCCCTTAAAATGGAGCATCGTCCTCGATGTTCTTTCTCAGTA
>JASDQU010107225.1:28703-39534 GCA_032191745.1 Picea mariana | reverse complement strand
AAGGCTTCACTCCCACAGTCAGTCATTGGAAATCTAAACAATAATACATTGACATTGTTCACATGTGATAGCATGGTAATCATAATTAATGATTAATTACAAGTTGGGGAAACAGGAGTGTTACAATCCTCTCCCCCTTAAAATGGAGCATCGTCCTCGATGTTCTTTCTCAGTAACACCTGTCATGCCTTTTTCATTTAGGTGCTTCAAAAATATTGATCCTCTTTCTTTGTCAGGTCCTTTCCAGACCCTTGTCCTTCGTCACCTTCCTTCAATAATTTTGGACAACAAGCATATTAGTCACAATTTCATGCGAAAACATCTTACTTTTATTCAAATTTCAAGAGGAAAATTTCATAATCTAGCACAATACTTATCCGTGAAGTTCGTGGATTTTCATCCACATGGCTATCTTGTTATCTTGGCTCACTGTTTTTCTTGGACATACCCATTGTGTGCAAGATCCCAATGAAAAGGTATGAGAATTATCAAATTCCCTTCTTCCTTGTGGTCACTCACCCTCCAAGGCCAGGCTCATGCATCCCCTTCTCTGTTATACAGTCCCTCAGGTGATCCATCTTGCTTTTCAAAGGATTTATCACACAAGAAGATTTCTAGAGGCTTCATTGAGACTTAAATTTGAGGCGTCCCTCATACTTTCTCTTCCAAGGCATCCCTATGGCCTGTGTTTCCACAACAAAACATATTCTAGGGCGATCATAGCTCACCACATGGTTCTCCTGTCTCAATAGTATCCTTTCTCATGCTTTCTAGCTTGACAACCTTCACCTGTCCTTCCTAGAAAGATCTTTTTCATCTCACGTGTAGCACAGGTATACATAAATTATGAGATATTATCATCAATTTCAAATTCAGAATCTTCTTGCAAATCTGTCACCCACATATTTCCAAATTCCACATTTATTTTCAGATTTGTCCCACATAGGAACTATATTCAAAAGTATGGGACTTTCCTTCCCATAGAAATTTAGATCAATGGGAAATTAGTCTTCCTTATGGGCTTACAACAGTTCCATATCTAAGACCCCCATTTTTTTTCTTGCAATTTCAACATTCCACAGCCAAACAAATTGTTAGTTTTCATGCACATTATATTTTCAAAACTATGTATACTAACATTCCAAGTCATTTTAATCTATTTGAGGGTACAAAGAAAAATGAAATATCATTATTTACGATGCATCCTATCAACATACCAAATTTTCCAAATGTAACTCAAATATCAATTGACTTTAATCAGTGTGTTAATCTTTATGGCCACATCCATACCTAATGTACCCTTACATTGGGTTCAAGTTCTCCATACTTATGACAGACACCTTGCCATGGTGTGTTGGAGCTCAACCAACCTCTTCACCATAGGTTTAATCATTCTTATTCTTTCTTACAATAGGACTATGCTTGCCACTATAGGCTGGTCACGATCCCAAATTAGTACATATGAAACTAAAAGTTTCTATTGAATGCACCCAAGCATTATTCCTTCATCAGTAACCAGGGTGTCAACATTCGTGGCCACCCAAAATTCTCTTTTTTTTAACACCTCTACAATGCAAGTAGAGTATTGGAAGGTCCTCCTTCCTTAATGGGAAATCTATTTTCTACCCTCTTATGCAAGCATGCATTTCCTCAATGCATTCCATGCAATGTGCTAACTATGAGCAACTTTATTCCCAATCTCCCTAGATTGTTCATTGTACCCATGGTACTCCTTAATCATGCATTTTCTTGCAAGGATTATAACTCGTCCTTGAATGGTATAGAATTCCTCTCTTTATTGTTCAGATTATTCTTTCCTAAATCTTACCTCGCTTGGGCATCAATGGCATACAAAAACCACTCAAAAATTATTTGCATATCTTTAAGATAATGAAATATTTTCAGAAGAGATTCTTACCAAATTCCTTCATACCTTATGCCACATACGCTTGAAAATTTTTATACCTGTTCTGGCTTCTATCACCCTCTCTGATATTACCCCATCAGTAGTGCTTTATGGGGACTTTTAAAGCCCCTTCAACAAATTTTCATATATTCCCCAACATATCTCTATGCACTCTACCAAATTACTCCTTAATGTGTTAGCTAGTGCAATCCAAATAAAAGTTTTTAGTTGTATTCCATGATCATACAACCATCAACATCCTTATGCCAAAACACTTACATGCATTAGTAAATCAATCTATCGTACCAGATAAATACAATAAAGAACAAGGAAGGGGTCAAGGAACTCTTCCCTCATCCAACTCTTTCCACATAGCCCTAGACTTTTAGTCCAACTGAGTTATTTTCCAAGGCCTCACTATCTTTACTTATCATGTCTTAACCAATCTCATTCATTCAAAATTATTTATTTATTTATTTTCCTTTATCTAGCTGTACTTGTTTCCACAACTTATCTTCTAAGTCTTACAACCCTATTAAACAATTCAAAGATTTTTAGGGTGAGAAAAATATTACCCCTTTTTCTCCTTCTTTGCTTATGAAATCTACTCCCTGTTGGGATCTTCCTACTCCTTTCCTTGAGCAACCTTGGTTAGTCTCTCCCTAACCTATTGGATACATTAGCATGCTCCAATAGAAGACTTTTTGTCCATAATGAATCACGAACCTGTGCATTTTTCACATTACCATTTAGTTATCAGAATGGTCAACATTCATTTATTAGTATTCCACTCATACATTTTGTTTTAGAATGTAATCCAAGATTATTATATATATACATATACTTGCATCCCACTACTCAATTCTCAACAATCATTCATTCATTAAGCTGGTGAATTTGTTCTCCTGACATATTCTTCACACAGTTCCTCCAAAAGAAACTCCTTCAGCATGCAACTTCCTTATTGCATATCCTTCACTATCTATGATGGCCTCAACCTTGAGTTAGCTTCATATGTTTACCAAACATTTCCATAAGGAATATAAACATGCATCTTTGTTATGCATCCAGATTATTTATCCACATATATTCCTTGTTTTGTTATATATATGATTGCATCCCACTGCTGAATTCTCAGTAGTCATTCAGTCATTAAGGTGGTGAATCTGTTCTCCTGACAGATTCTTCACACGGTTCCTCCAAAAGGAACTCCTTCAGCATGCAACTTCCTTATTGCATATCCTTCACTATCTATGATGGCCTCAACCTTGAGTTAGCTTCAAATGTTTACCAAATATTTTCATAAGGAATATAAACATGCATCTTTGTTATGCATCCGGATTATTTATCCACACATATTCCTTTCATTGTTAACTTACATCCATGATGTACTTAACCACATGCATATTTACTTTAAAATCATTCAACTCATGATTGTTCACGATTATTCTCATGTGATTCTCAAAGGCATAATCATTTTTCCTCTTATCATGAAAACAAAGCTTCCTTGCTCATTTACTGTTTCATCTATTTATACTAGCCTTTCCCAAGAGAATGGAGCAGATTCCCCTTAATATATGATAAAAAAAAACCTTTCATGACTCTTCAGAATAGATTCAACCATGCATCCATGGTATTCATTCAATTTGAGAAAGTGCAATTATTTCCTTAGATTTCACTCATAAATCATACATGTGCATCATTTGCACGTTCAACATCATTCATTCATATCTATTTGGTCTTAATATTAGTCCTTATATCAAGTAACCTTACGATGCATTAAATCCATTCACTCAGGAATAAATAAACACAACTAAACATTCATCATGAAAGCTCACTGCTTTCACCTTTTCCATGTCATTCATAAACATGGACATATCAGAATTCTAGATCCTCCTCCCAAGGGTCTTACTTCCATTCTCATAACAAGTCTCATAAAGACACTCAACATTGAGCTTCCCTCTCAGTTGAGAGCTTGCATTCATTCACATGATATCCACATGGAAAGTTTAACAAACATAGTCATAACTATGTCCCCCCTTCCATATGACACCAACCAATAAGAAGGAATTTTTTCCTCAACTAGTATAAATTTATTCAACAATACAAAAATACCATCTGGGCAATTCCAACAATGCCCAAGGCAACAAGACAATTTATCAATATTTTTTAACTCTCAAACCATTTTTGGTTAACAGACATTTTTATCAAGGGAATCCTTTTCTAGATTCCCTCTCACTACTACTTGAGTATACCAATCCCTGCCTTATATTGATACCATCCACCTCTGGATGTCAACTTGACCCATTGGTCATCTAGAAGTGTCCCAACACTTCCTTTACCACATTCAGGATCAACATTTCATTAACCATTCTACCTTATCCTCACAAGCCACTATGTACTCAACATCATCAACCTTTTACTTATGGTGCCATAGTCAGATCATCACCAACCATATGAT
The DNA here is from genome assembly GCA_032191745.1 of Picea mariana. Taxonomy (NCBI): domain Eukaryota; kingdom Viridiplantae; phylum Streptophyta; class Pinopsida; order Pinales; family Pinaceae; genus Picea; species Picea mariana. Next base: position 35,167 of record JASDQU010107225.1, on the reverse strand, counting down.
CTATGACATCACCATACTTTACAAAGAGGGATTACCCGAGTAGGAAGTTTTTTAGTTATACCAGGTCAAGTAGGTTGATCTCACCTACTCCAATAAGGCCTCTAGACATGGAGGATTTTTCTCCCAATTCCAAATCCTTCATTTAATCAACACTTTTAATTAACAGAGGCTTCATAAGCCCACTTTTTAGGCAATTCCTCCCACCTATTTAGTCAATTTTCCTTTTGGACTCGACTACTCCTTAAAACAAGTTTATGCCATTTTATTCCAGGTTTTATTATTAGTGCCCCTGGACATAATTCCACTTTTGTATGACTAGCTATCGTGTTTCCAAAATAAATGATAGGCTTCTTCTGCCAAATTCTAGCATGAATCAATCTCGTTGGGTAAAATCCCAATTGAATCTTAATCTACATCCTTCTCCTCGATGAACTTATGCAAATAATTTCCATATGACATCAATATTCTAAAAAAGCTCAGCTTAGCCTTGGTAAACTATTCTTATGACAGTTCTTCGGCCCATATAGGACTATGTTTGAATCATGTTCTGCTAAGTAGGGTAGGGCATGGTGCCCTCTCCCTTAAAGTTTTCTAAGAAAGAAAATAATCACTTGAATCTTTCATGAGCCCAAGCAGGCCAAGTGTTGCTTCCCACTCTGATACTACTTTGTAATAGACCCAACCCCTTAAGTACCTTTTTAAGGGTTGGGGTATCAAAATTTCACTTTCCTCCATCATCTCGAATCCTCTCCCCGAGATCTCCATAACCTTCTTCTCTTCTAGATATTTTCAATGACTATTACCATGCTCAAATCTAAGCTATGGATTGGAAGTTATGGACTTCTGAAACTCTTTGGGCATCATTGGTCAAAGGCCACATGACACCCACATGGGTTCGCCTCATTCATACCATCCCACCTCACACAGACTTCACCATAGTTGTCATCCCTTAGCGATGACATGGCCATTGGAGAGGCAGTTAAAGGGGATGTTCCCTGTGCCTTCATGATCATCGGGCCTTCGACACTTAGTCCTTCCTATCCATGTATGAACCATTCCTAGAGTCCTGAAGCCCCAGAATCTTGCCACATGGCTCCGACCTTCGATGAGGTTCCTGATCATGGTGTTATGAACATACTCGCATAAATCCTGAACTCTTGAGGTCCTGCAAAGTATCTTTGGCCTTCGCCCCTTTTGGAAAATAACTTCTAACATCCCAAACCTCCCAGAGTTCTAAATTCCCAAACTCTCAAGGTCCTTCCACATAGCTTTGACCTTCAGATATTTTGGAGCATAGTCTCTAACATCCCAAACCTTCCAGAGTTTCAAAATCCCGAACTCTCGAGGTCCTACCACATAGCTCTAGCCTTCGACCCTTTTGGAGCATACTCTCTAACAACCTAAGTCTCCCAGATTTCCAAACTCCTGAAATCCAAGGGTCTCGTTAGCCATTAGGTCAAACAACTGTGCACCAAGGGGTGACATGTGSCAAAATATGGAGATGATGCGTGGCCCTATTAATGGAAGGCATGTGTCATGTTCCAATTGGCATATGAGGTCTGTAAAAATCATGAATCAAGGTGACATRTGGCATTTCGAACACGAGTCCATGTCACCCTAGGTGATGTCAACGTGCCACATCACTCCATACAGAYAGACTCCAGAAGCCTCTAACCTCTTCTACCTATGAAACAACCCAGAGTTTCGATGTACGAAATCCTACTGGAAACCTCCCAATACATTTTATCTCACAGTCGAGGTAGGTCCATGTAGATCCCCAGATCCACGACCTCCATTACTTCATGACTTCAACGTTCAAGGGTTCCACTCATTTAACACTCATTTTCTCCTGGAGTAGGTCAATGTTGGACTGACCACAGTATATATCCAACGGTCAAGAGATATCTCGAAGCATCCTAGGATCGATAGTTCGCATTACTTCACTAGTTCGACGTTCGGGGGTTATGACTGTTTAACTCCCTTTTTTCTCCCATAGTAGGACTTTGTCAGAGTGATACACACTATCCTTCCACTAGTTTATCACACAGTTGGGAAAGTTTCTCCATGGACTCCCCATATCAATGAATCACAACTCTAGCTCAAAGGTCCCTTGGTCTTAGTGTTAGGCCACTCCTAGAGGGACACCTGTCAACCCAAAACACATTGGCAAGATGTGTGGCATGTGTCTCTGGTCACCGACATCTATTTACTATGACACAAGGGCACCACACATGGAATCATCATTGCTTAACACATGGACCCACATGTTCTCTCGAAGTGATACACATGTCCCCATGATCAAATGATCAAGAGGGATCCAGAAATATCCTTATATTGACGACCCACATTACTTCACGACTCTGACATTCGAGGGTTTTGGTGTTATAATACCTTTGTTTTCTCAAAGTGGCCAAYGTTGGACTCACCATGACGTAGGTCCAACTTTCAGGGGAGATCCCGAATATAATCATATCTATGACTCACGTTAACTCACGGCCAAGAAGTTGATTGGGGTTTATCAAGGGAACAAATCCCACGATTACGGGTAACTGACCGCCAGCCGTCGACCATCCATCAAGTTACCAATTTTATAGGTCACCTTCAATGCAATCTGGATGTTATGAGGGTTCCAACATCCCGAAGCTCCGGACACCTGAGGCCTCGAAGCCCAAAAGGCTTAGCTCCTGTTGGGCGTAGCACTGGGTTCCATGGTCCTAGTGATATGAGGTTTTTGACAAGTTCTGAGGGCTACAACATTAGCTCTCAGTCAAAATTTGGTTAAGGTCGTGGTCATGAGCCCATAGTTACTTGGACTACTGTTTTGAAGGAAGTGCCCTCCATTCACATAACTTATGTTCTAAAATAGGGAAATGTATTTTGAAGGATCAACAAGATTGTAGCAATCCCGTAGAGTCTGCGCCGACTCTAGAACTATGAATTTGATCCTTGGGAAAAATACCTTGAGGATTTCCCAACCAGCCCAGAGGCCAAACTTATCATATTACAACCATTCAAATACAACAATTTATAGAAGAACAATAAACACTATTACCATCAATTTCACACGAGGAACAATTTATCACAATTACAGACATTCAAATCATGCATTTTGATTCAAGTGCACAGGGTAAACGAAATACTTATCTATTACAGTCAATCATCGAGCACTGACTGTGGGTGTTCTCCTTTCCACCCAACCATAGGCTTAGAGGCATTCATTCTTATCACCCTGGCCATGATATCACTAGGGAACATTTGTAGTTTCTCAGAGGTTCTTTCTCTATCATAGCCTTTGCGAGGTTTATTAGACGCTCCCTCAAAATCAAGATCATGACCTTCTTCCTAGATCATGTTTTCTACAAATTCTGAGAGATCCTTTCTCTTTTTATCTCGAGTAACCAAAACAGCCTAATCTTCCAGTTCTTCTTCTCAGTTGGAGAGCCCCATGCACTCTTCCTCTTTCTCTCTGCATATCTGGGTCACACACCCCCTCTCAGTGTGGTCTCCTTCTTTTCTTGCACACCCTCTCATTTTCCCCCTAGGGATGTTATGGACCTATCATGTTCCTTCTGTCATAAGGAACTCGTGTCAGTCTAGGCTTGCAAGAAAACTACACTTTGTGGTACTTCGGGTTGACAGTTTTCTATCTCCTCATATAGACTCTCCATGCTTTCATTCTTGGGGGTATTTTATTTTTTCAAACACCTGTCCTTCTGTCATCAACTTATTTTTCCTTGGAATCAGGATGATGCTTATTATTTCAACAAAGAGAATTTGGGGTCATTTTGACATAATGAACCCTCTCTATAGTTTCCTCACTCTTTCCTCTAGTGATATCATGGACAATACTTCAATTATTCACTCCCACAATCAATCATTAGCAATCTAAACAATAATGCATTTACAATGTTCACATGCCATAGCATGGTAATCATAATTAATGATTAATTACAAGTCGGGGGAAACATGGGTGTTACAAGTTTTCATCTAAGTTTTATTAGTCTTGAGTTCTTATTTGGGAACATAATCTTTATTTTAAAACATAATTTTATTTTTAATGATTTAATTGGAGAGAATATTCCGAGTAGATAATGTACATGTAACATAAGTTTGGTTTTTTTGGTTGTAAATTTTTTTGAAATATAATATGTGTAGATTTTTACAACATAAGACAAATTATATTGCAAAATATTTTATATTAATATAATGAATTATAAAAATATACAAACTCAATTTTTTATGTTATTTGTAAATTTAAATGAAAAAGAAATGATTAGAAATAAATATTGTTAAAAATATTAATAATAATTTAGTTTAGATGCATTGGAAAAGTGATAATGAATGAATGTAAGGTGAGGATAATTATGCAATTTGGGAAGAGGACATAAATATATTTTAGAAAATAATTAAGAAATGATTGCATTAATTAATGGGAACACGAAAATTTTAGTTAGGCACACGCTTCTTGAACTCTGCCTCTAACTAACCGTTGGAAAATTTTCTTCTCTTTTGTTTGATTGCCTGCTCCATAGTGGTAACCTTTGCTTTGGTTTCTGTAGAGAATCTATAGTGGAAATTTGCAACCATTATCATGGCTTCAGATTGGGATTTGGTGGTGTCTTGGGGTAATTGTTGAGATGGGGAATCCTTAATAGAGGAGGAAGGACCTCTCTTGCACCCACATTTGCTTGATTCAAGGCCAACATATTTACCAACATTGTTCAGTGGAGGGAACTTGCAATCATCAAGAGATATGGAGGGTTGGTTGTGAGAGGAAAGATTAAGGGTGCCCAAGGCTTGGGGGTGTTTAAAATTAAAAGGGGATGAAGAACAAAGCTAGAAAATCCCTGTCCTAAGAGAACAAGGATAATCTAACTAAGGTAATAATTCCGAAGAACGTGGACTGGAAATGACCAAGGCCACAAGTGATAGGGGTATTAAAGAACATAGGCCACATAATATCAAGTATGATGGGAGTAACGATGGGAATTTACAGAGGGTGAGATGGGATCCTAAGAAAAGGGGAATGAAGACCCATAGTGAGTGCACCTAGCACTCAAGAATAACCAGTCTCAGATTCTTGGATTCAACTTTTTACATAAAGGAATCTAGAGAAATAAATCTAGGAAGGGTTGAAACATAAACAAAGGAGTGTAAAACCCAAATACTAACCAACAAATATAGTGCTTCACCATGGGAGATGAGATTGGGAAGGATACCACCACCATAGTTTATCCTTGAATCTTGTTCTGCTACCTTAGACTCAATGTATTTGGAATTGTAGAGAGCTATAAAAAATCAAGTCCTAGTCTCTTCCATGATGGTGCACGAAGTTTTCAAACTCAAAAAATAATTCATAGAACTTTAAGGAAGACATACTAACTCAGTGTTGATATCCTCCATACTTTTACTTCTCCCTCTTTTTATTACATTAACGTTATGTAGTATGCATTCTTGTTGTAGCATCTTTCAACACCTTCATGTCCTAGATGCCTTTATTTGGTCATCATTACCTTCATACACCTCTCCTCATGAGTTTGATCACATTTCAAACTTCCAAAATTTCCTCTTTGGAAATCCATACACTCTCCCTTCTTAGTAAAGGAGCATACATATGCACTTCTCCTTTATTAAAGGTGCATACAGCTCAAAAAGTGATTAAAACATATAAAATTTGCAAAAATTGTGTGCTCCCGAGCGAGGTTTATGATAAAAATGTTAGAAAAATAGGACTGCTGAGCAATATAATAAAACAAATGTGGAAATAAAACACAGAAGATACACAATACAAGAGAGACATAGATTTACGTGGTTCACCCAATGTGGGCTACGTCCACCAGAGAAATTGCTAGGTCCTTTCTTTATTATTATCCAGCAAAATGAAGGGATACAACCTACATCAAAACCCGCTGTAACTTCCTCTTCTTTCTCTCACAGTCTCCTCTCTCATAATACAATACTTGCCAACCTACATAGCTGCAATATATTTCCCTCATAAAAGAGGGTTGCCTTCTAGGGAAAAAAACCCTAACATAATCTCTATCGTTAAATCTGCGACCTTATAATGAACGGTCCAGATTTACAATGAAATTACAATATACTTTTACAAGGCAATTTTTGCTTCGGGGGCTTCGCCCCCCAACCCCCCAGATGGGGGGATAGCCCCCCCAGACCCCGCAGAGGGGGTACCCCCCCTCTACACTCCCCAGTGTGGAAGAGTGTACATACTTCTAGGGTGTAAATACTTCATGGGGTATAAACACGGCTGAAATTAAAAGACCTCTAAATCAAGAAGATAATCAAGCTCCACAACCAACAATCTCCCACTTGGATATTGATCTCAACAACTCCACTGCTGCTATATATGCTGGACTCTGAACCTTCTTGGACCTGGAAAATTTCTCATCTTCATCTTCATTCTTGAAGACCAACTGAAACTGAGCAAGAACTCAGTTTCTCCCTGG
>JASDQU010107224.1:63552-76306 GCA_032191745.1 Picea mariana | reverse complement strand
CATAGGTTTGTAAGCTGGAGAATGTCTCACATAGCTGCAATCATCAACACTCCCTCTCAGCTAGGGAGGCATTTTCCACCAGGACAAGTCTCTCACGGAAACACTTGAACTTTTTCTTAGCAAGTGGTTTAGTGAAGATATTTGCAATTTGTTCATGAGTAGAGAATATTGCATGTGTATTGTCTTTCTCTGCACCATGTCTCTGATATAGTGATACTTGATTTCAACGTGTTTCGATTTGTCATGAAACATTGGGTTCTCGGAGAGATTTACACAACTCTGGTTGTCACAATGAATAGTAGTTAGATCTATCTCATGATCGAACAAGTAAGTCAAAAGTTTGTGAAGCCATATTGCTTCACGAATTGCCACACTTAGTGTAATCTACTCTGCCTCTGTTGTACTTAAAGCCATAGACCTTTGTTTTCTGCTACACCAGGAAACAATGGTTGATCTTATGGTGAAGCAACAACCTGAGGTGTTCTTTCTGTCTATTGCACTTCCTGCCCAATCTGCATCAGCATATCCTTCCAAGCTTAAGTCCACATTGGCTACATATCTCACACCATATCCAATTGTGCTTTGTAATTATCTCAATAAGTGTTTTGCAGTTATCTAGTGTGTATGTTTTGGTTGGCTCATAAACTGGCTAAGCACATTCACTGCATAGAAAATGTATGGTCTGGTGTTAACCAAATACATCAAAGATCCAATAACCTATCGATATAAATGTGGATCTACGTCTCCTGAATCAGTGTTACTCATTTTCTTTAAATCCATTACCATTGGAGTATGCATGGATTTGCATTCTATCATTTTGAACTTTTTCAGTATATCCATAGTATATTTTCCTTGACTTAGAAAAATCTCATCTGTTCTTTGCCATACTTCTAGTCCCAAGAAATAATGCATTAGGCCCAAATCCTTCATTTCAAATTTGGCAATTAATGTTTTCTTGCATTCAACAATGAGTCTCTCTGAACCGGTGAGGAAAATATCATCCACATATAAGACCAAAATTAGGCACTCATTGCCATCAATGTGATAATAAAATTTTGGATCAGCTTCACTTTTGTTGAAGCCCAAACTCATCAGAAATCCATCCATTTTCTCGTACTAAGCATGTGGTTCTTGTTTTAGTCCATATAGAGCTTTCTTCAACCTACATACATGAGATTTTTTGTTGTGTATAACGAAACCTTCTAGCTGCTCAATATAAAATTCTTCCTCAATTTCACCATTGAGAATTTTTTTTTTACATCCATATGATGTAGCTTCCAACCCATGGAAGCAGCTAGTGCAATGATAGATCGGATGGAGGTATATCTGGCTACAAGTGCAAAAGTCTTGTCATGGTTGACTCCCTCTATTTGTGAGAACCCTCTGGCCATAAATCTTGCTTTGTATTTTTCAATGCTTCCATCAGTAGCATGTTTGATTTTGTAAATCCATTTGGAGGTCACTATGGACTTTCCCTCTGGTCTTGGAACAACATCCCATACATCATTTTTTAATATAGATTGGTATTCTTCAGTCATGGCATCTTTCCATACTTGTTCACCAGAAGCTTCTCCATGACAAGTTGGCTCTGAGTCAATAATGTGGGTCATGGTTGAAAGGTATCTTGAGAATCTCTTTGGTCTCTTGTTTTCTCTGGTTTCTCCTTGTGGAGCTTTATTCCCTTCTGCTTCTTCTAAAGTTTGTCAATCCCAAGAAGGTCTTTTATGTCCAACTATGATGTCTCTGGGTATGTTTCTTGGGGCAACTGAATCTTCTGGATCAACTGGATCAACTTGAGCTATTGGCTCATCTGGAATAATATCTATCTCCCTTTGAACTGCTGAAGGAGGAGGAGGTATTGTTTCACTATTGATTTCCATATGAGCTTCTCTAGATTTCTGAAAGGCTACTTCTTATTCAAAAGTAACATCTTTTCTTACTTCAATTTGTCTCTGACATGGGATGTAGATTCGATATGCCTTTGAGGATTCACTATATCCTATAAATGTACCCTTTCTTCCTGAAGGTTCTAGTTTGGATCTCTTCTTTTTGGGTACATGAAGGTACATTGGGCATCCAAATATTCTGAAGTGTCCGATCTCAGGCTTCACTTTGGTGAATGCTTCTTTTGTAGTAATGTTCTTCAGGATCTGATGAGGACTTTGGTTTTGAACATATACTATTGTCATACAAGCTGCTTCCCATTGAGTCATAGGTAGACTCTAATCATGTATCATTGCTTTAGTTTCCTCAATGATAGTTTTGTTTTTCCTTTAAACAACCCCATTTTGTTGAGGGTTGTAAGGAACTGTGAACTCCCACTTGGTTCCTGCTTCAATACAAAAATTGTTAAATTCTTTTTAGGTGTATTCTCCTCCATTGTCTGATCTCAATATTTTGATTTTTCTTTTGGTCAAGTTTTCAACCTAAGCATTGAATTCTTGAAACTTGGTAAGGACTCCATCCTTGTTTTTCAGAAAGTAAATCCAATTTTTCCTAGAGTGATAATCTATGAAGACTACATAGTATAAGTACCCATTTAAGGATGCATCAATCATCGACCCACATACATCTAAATGTATTAAGTCCAAGATTTCCTTGGATCTGTTATTACTGCTAGGAAAGGGTCCTTTAACATTTTTTTCAAGGGCACAACCTTTGCAAACACCTTTATGTTGAATCTGTATCTATGGTAGACTTGTTACCATTTTCCCTAGAGCTAGAAGAGCTCTATAATGAATGTGAGCAAGTCTTCTATGCCATAACTTATTCAAGCTGGTAGTGTCATGTAGTAGGGCTTGAAATTTTTTTATTGTCAACTTGTACAAGTTTTTTTCTCGGATACCAATTACTTTGGAAGAGATTATATGAGAATATTTGTGCCATGCAAGAACTCTTCCTTCTGAAAAAGTGATTTTGTAACCTTTGTCTTCCCAGGCCGAAATAGAGACAAGGTTTCTCTTCATTCCGGGTACATATAGTACTTCTTCTAGTTTAAGATGCATATTTGAATCTAGTTGGAAATTAGAAGTTCCAACTCCTCTCACATCATATCTGACATCATATCCAAGAACGACATGTAGATGTGTCTCTTTCTCAACGAAATGTGTTAGATGATTTCTAAGACCGGTCATGTGCTTGGGGGCACAACTGTCAATTAGCCAACTTTTTTCATTGATAGGAACCATATCTGAGAGTGTTGATATGTTGATGTCTTCATTTCTTTGGAGTCTTTTATTCCTAGAAATGAGTTTGCTTCCCATCATGATTTGGTCATCTTCACAAACCCTTGTCAACTAGGCTAGAAAACCTAACGGCTAGGCTAGGCTAGCACTTTTAGGTTTTGTTGGGCGAATGAATTCCAACAATAAGCCTTGATAAATATGATATCCCTGGAAAGCTGAGGATCTTCTTCAATAAGTTTGCAGAAACACAATTCAGAATTTTCTACAGAATTTTCGTGAAATCCTAGAAACCCTTAGAGCCAAAAATTTGAAATGCCCGAAAATGTAATGAGACTTGTTGGAGGTTCACTGAAGGAGTTCGTACCCTTATATGTCCTTTTTATCCCCAGTTTCCAAGTTTTCAATGGTGAAAAAATCTCAGAAGAGGAGGTCGTACGGAATTTCTGGAAACCCTAGGAGGGTCGTATGGTTTCTGCAGATGTGTGAGAGAAAGGCTGGAAAATGCTTGTGTAATGGGATATTCAAGACCTATGCTCTAATACCATGTTGATTTTTCAATATGATAGGTTAAGCATGTAGTTCATTTCAATTTTCATTTGTCTTAACCATAAACAAGAATGTTGCAACAACCAAGATCACAAGAAGAAACACCATGCACAAGAACACAAGAAGTATCCTGGGAAACCCTTCTCAACAAGGGAAGAAAACCCAGCCAAATAATTTTCTATATTCTTCAAGAGAAATACCTTCACCACCAAGAAATACCTAGCACACAAGAGGGTGCTCAAACCCTAGAATACTAGCGCCCAAGAGAGGTGCGCACTTTTCCCAAGTAAATGTACTTGCTGAAATTTCCAAACTCACATGAAAGATATGATTCCACAATGGGGAATCTTCCTTTACTTATATTAGACTTGTCCTATCAACATAAGTGTCTATTTTCTCAACAAGGCCGACCTTTCTAAGTCACATAATAATAATAATAATAATTATTATTATTATAATTAATATTAACCAGATTAATTATCTTTTACATTTATTATTAATCACATTAAGGTGGGGCCGACCTGTACCCTTTACATAACAATTAGGGTTACAGGTAGGTCTGACTCTTGAACAATATATATAAAAGGATCAAATACACCCACTAGTGCTCATCCACTAGGGGCACATCCATAGGGATGTCATATCTCTAGTTCACTGCATTACACAGAAGAACCAGATCTTCACACATTCACCTGTGCTCGTCCACAGGTACATCCACTCTACAGATATTCTTTCCCACTGCCTCACACAGGAGAATCATCTGGAGTCTTCTCGTCAACTCTGCTTCTCATAGGAGGCTAATACATCATCTTCATTTATGTTCACATGACGGTGCACCCAACACTTTGGGATTACACACGTTCACCTTGTGCTCAGCCACAGGCATGTCTAACTCAACAGATCTCCTTTCCCACTGGATAATCATGTGGAGTTCTTCTCAACTCTCTGAATGGAGGAGATCATCTCTACGTTCCTAGTTATGTCTTAGGCAGGAACCACATACCCTACTTAGGGCCTTTCTCTCAGGTTTGTAAGATGAGAGAAAGACTCGCATAGCTGCAATGATCCACATATCACAGGTTTGTAAGTTGGAGAATGTCTCACATAGCTGCAATCATCAACTAGTACAACCTATTATTCTCCTGCCTTCCCAATTCCTCGATAAACCTTTATAACAAAATCATATATTTACTAGCCTCTGTAGCAGCAACATACTCTGCTTCCATTTTTGAAAGTGCAACAACCTTTTGCAGTTTCTAAATCCAACTTATTGTTGTTCAACCTACAATAAAAACATACTCTGTGGTACTTCTCTTGTTATTTTTATCACCTACCATATATGAATCAACATATCCCTGTAGAACAATGTCTAAACCTCCAAAACATAATGCATGAGTAACAGTACCTCTCAAATAACTGAGAATCCACTTTACTGCCTCCCAATGTTCTTTACTTGGATTGTTCATATACCTGCTCACAACTCCCATTGCATGTGCAATATCTGGTCTTGTGCAAACCATCACATACATCAAGTTGCCAATTATTGATGAATAAGGGACTCCGGACATGTATTCTATCTCCTCCTGTGTCTTGGGATACATTTCATTAGTTAATTTGAAATGGTTGGCCAAAGGTGTACTAATTGGTTTTGCATTCTGCATATTAAACCTCTCCAACACCTTCTCTATGTACTCACCCTGAGACAATGTCAATTTGTGATTTTTCTTGTCTCTTGTTATTCTCATACCAAGTATTTTCTTTGCAACACCCAAATCCTTCATCACAAATGAATTGACTAATTTCTTCTTGAGCACATTCATATCCTATATATTAGACCCTACAACAAGCATGTCATCTACATACAATAGTAAGATAATATAGCTTCCATTTTCTAACCTTTTAAAATAAACATAGTAATCAAAATGACATCTACTATAACCTTGTTCTTTCATAAACCTGTCAAACTTCAAATATCACTGCCTTGGAGTTTGATTTAGGCCATACAAGCTCTTCTTCAACCTGCATACCAAATTTTCCTTCCCTTTGACCTCATACCAAATTTTCCTTCCCTTTGACCTCATACCCTTGTGGCTACTGCATATAAATCTCTTCCTCCAAATCCCCATGGACAAAATTTGTTTTTACATCTAACTATTCAAGATGCAAATATTTTACTGCCACAAGACTTAAAATAGTCCTAATTGAAGTCATTAACAACAGGAGAAAATATTCCATCAAAATCTATACCTTTCCTTTGTGCAAACCCCTTTACAACAAGTCTAGCCTTGTACCATTTTTTTCCTCCTTCTTCCTTCAACTTGTAAACCCATTTATTATGCAATGCTCTTTTTCCTGTAGGCAACTGAACCAAGTCTAAAGTCTGGTTATTTACCAAGGAATCAATTTCCTCTTTCATGCCTTGCTCCCACTTCCTTTTAATGTCTACCTGCATTGCCTCTTCATAACTTTCTGACTCACCAGAATCAGTCAACAATAAATAGTATAATGAAGGATAGTATCATTCATGGTGTATACTTAACCTGGTAGATATTCTAACAACACTCGCAGGATTTTGATGTATAGGTTTCTCATGTTATTGTACATTTTGATTTTATGGTACCTTTGGAATTTCTTTTTCAGTAATCTCATCAAGCACTATGTATTCTAATTTTTCTTTTTCATGTTTATTTCCCTACAACTGATCTCTGTACATGACCTTCTCATTGAATATGACATATCTACTCCTAATGATTTTGTTATTTTTGTAATCCCATAAGTGATAACCAAAATCATTAAAATTGTATCCAATAATGGTACACTTGGATTTTGCCTCAGGCTTTGTTCTATTTTCTTTATCAATATGGACAAATGCTTCACAACCGAAAGTATTCAAAAAATAATAGTTTACCTTTTTACCCGTGCATGTCTCCTCTAGAATTCCACCATCTAAAGAGATTGAAGGTCCTTTGTTTATTAAGTAAACAACAATATCTACAACACCTGCCCAGAACTATAAGGGAAACCCGTCATGCAATCTCATATTCCTTGCACGCTCCATGATTGTCATGTTCATCCTTTCTGACACACCATTTTCTTGTGGTGTTCTAGGAACTTTCTTCTCTCTAAGAATCCCATGGTATGAACAATAATCATCAAATTCCTTGCAGTTGTATTCACCTCCATTGTTTGATCTGAGACACTTCAACCGTTTTCCTGTCTCATTCTCAACCAAAGCTTTATATTTCTTAAAAGTATAAAAAACATTAGACTTTTTTCGAATGCAATAAACCCAAATTTTTCTAGTTGCATCATCAATAAAAGTATCATAATAATGAGAGCCACCAAAAGATGATCCCTGAGCTAGTCCTCATAAATATGTATGCACAAACTCTAACTTTTCACTCTTCTTTTCTTTTTCGACTCTGATAAATCTAACTCTCTTATGTTTTCCATAAACACAATGCTCACAAAAATCCAAATCAATTTGTTTAAGATCTGGCAACAAATTTCTTTTATGAATTATATGCATCCCCTTCTCACTCATGTGTCCAAGACTATTATGCCACAATGATGTATCCACTCTTGTAGAAGCTAAAGAGATAGAAGAGTCAGTATTACCGGTACATAAATACAATGTACCTACCTTCTCTCCTTTTGCTATCACCAATGATCCTTTGGTGACCTTCCATGCCTTATCTATAAATACAGATATACAACCTTCACTTTCCAACTACCCAGTTGAAATTATACTTTTCCTTAGATCTAGAACATGTCTTACCTCTTTCAACAACCATTGGTTTCCATTATTTTTCTTTATTTTTACTTTTCCCATTCCAACAATTTTGCATGGTGCATCATCACCCAAATGAACCTGTCCAAAATCACCTTGAACATAACCTAGAAAATGTTTCCTATGGGGTGTGGCATGAAATGAATCCCTTGAATATACTACCAAAGACTCAAAAAAATTATCTATAGAAAGAATCAAAGCATCTTGTAACACATCATCTGTTACAATTGCTTCTTGATTTTTATCTTGTTGTCCATCTCTTTGTTTCTTTGGAGATCTGCAGTTTTTATTCAGATGTCCTTTCTTCCCACAATTACAACACTCTATCTTTCTCAGTCTAGATTTGGATCTGCCCTTCCTAGAATTCCTAGGTTTCCCTAAGCCCTTTCCTCTATCCTTTTGTCTTCCCCTATTCTCCACAGTCAACACATTATTGGATGTCTCACCTATGCTTTTTCATCACATTTCCTCACTAAGTATAACAACAACATCATCAAATTTTAGAGTGTTTGAACCATAGATAGAGTTACTTACAACCATGACCAAGTCATTCCATCTTTCTGGCAATGAGCACAAGATTAGAAGAGCCACGACCTCATCATCAAAGTCCACTTTTACAGAACTTAGCTAATTAGTAATCGTATTAAATTCATTTAAATGATCTACAACAGACCCACCTTTTGACATCTTCATATTAAATAATCTCTTGATTAGAAATATTTTATTGGACATTGAGGTTTTTTCATACAATTTAGCGAGTGCGTCCATAAGCTCCGTCATTGTCTTTTCTTTTGAAATATTGAAAGCCACTGATATTGTCAGGCTCAGTCGTATCATTCTTAGTGTCTTTTTGTTGAGAACCTCCCATTCTTCTTCCTTCATGGTTGTCGACTTCTTTGTTATTCCACCCAATGGTAGGAATAGATCCTTCTGATATAAATAATCTTCCATATGCATCATCCATAATTGGTAGTTCTGGTTGTTAAATTTCTCGACCCTAAACTTTCCATCTTCCACCATTGCTCCCACTCAAACTAGGAACCCTCTTTTCCTGCGAGTTACCTTTTTCTCTGATACCAGTTGTTAGAAAAACAAGATCGCGGAGCAATAAAATAATACAAATGCGAAAATAAAACACAAAAGATACACAATATAATAGAGACATGGATATACGTGGTTCACCTAGTGTGGGTTACGTCTACCAGAGAAATTTCCAGGTCCTTCCTATTTATTATCCAGCAAAATCAAGGGATACAACCTACAACACACCTGTTGTAACTTCATCTTCTTTCTCTCACAATATCCTCTCTCATAATACAATATTCGTGATAATACATAGTCGCAATACAATTCCCTCATAAGAGAGGGTTTCCTTCTAGGGAAAAAATCCCTAAAATAACTTCTACCGTCAGATCTGCAACCTTGTAATGAACAGTTCAAATTGACTACGAAATTACAATATTTTACAAGGAAATTTTTCCAAAAAAATTTCTTTGGGTGTGCTACCCCCAAATCCCCCGCTGGGGGGGGGGCTACAAAAATTGTCTCTGCCCCCCTAGACTCCCCTAGCAACAATTGTGGGGGGAAAGCCTCCCCACACCCAACTATTAGGGAATGGGGTCCAAGCACGGCTGAAACAAACCTCTGAATCAGGAAGATAATCAGGCTCCACAACCAACAAAAATGATCATGATATGAAAGATGGTGAATGGACTAGCCTGGGTCCTATATAACTCCTCCAAATTTCCATATGTTAACCTCATTTTAATCCTATGGTCATGATGGCATAAATTCATAATGTCATTTTTGACTATAGGGTAGGGGAATCCACAAATGGGGGCATTACAGTCCTCCCTTCCCAAAGATTACTTTTCCTCAAGAAATCCCATCATAACCTGATGCTCCATCGATTGAGCTCGACTAAAATTGGAAATGATACAAGGGTCCCAAACCACCCTAGAAGATGTGAATCATCCTCCAATCAATGCATGATCCGATAAGGTGAATACATAAGAGGCCTCCTGAATACCGTCGCTAAGTAGAACAAATCATTGTTGAAATACCTCAATCAACCCCTCAAAGAACTACTCTGCTAGGGAACCAATCTCATGAAAACAAAAAATTACTCTCGTCTTTGTGTCAGCTGCTAAACTATCTAGTACTAAAATCCCAGGGTCCCATGATATCCTCAGAAAGTAACCACCATGATGATGTTGTGCCACTATGATCATAATCCTCCGATGGTCATGTCCAATTTGCATCCTCCTCTCCTGGAACTCCAAGATAAAATATCAATAAGGGTTGAACCTACCACCATGAATAGGTGAGGTCACAGACTACAAATTTATTGCCATAATCGATCTCAAATATCATACAAGGAATTATGTCTTGATCACTGGAAAGGACTCCGGGCTACTCATGGACTCCAAACATCTCTCCACTAGATAAATCTGTCACCTGTGTTTTCCCATACTCCAAATAAATCACTAGGAAGTGCGTGAATTGGTCAATCGTTGCATACATACCATTTGTCCATTGTACCTTCGGTAAACCTGTGATGCAATATGTCAATATGCTCTCCCACTCTTTCCCATAAATGGTCAAATATGACATCAATATTGTGGGGTGAGTGTGTTATGACCTATTATGCTTCCAAGTCGTACACTCCCCCATGTCTCCCCCTACATCGTCCATGAAGCCCCTCCATACAAACCTCTCTCGGGCCTACTTGGATTATGTGAAATACTCTCCGCTCATAGCACTGATCTGCAAAGGGACAACACAAGAATCCCCTTGATTTATCTTGGTAAGCTAGGAAATCATGAGCTGCACAAACTCGATCAACTCATCAAAAGACAACTCCTCCAAGCATCCAGTCCTAAGCATCTCAAGATTAAAATCTAGAAAGCGGAAATTGGCCATCTCATCTATGTCAGTTGTCAAGCTATCAAACCCTACAGTCTCAGGGTCCCAATCTAATCTTCGATACAAACCATCATGTTGACGTTGCACCCCTTTGATCATAACCATCTGATCATCATGCGTTGACTGTGCTCTCCTCTCCTGGATCCCCAAGTTGAAAACCTTGAAAGGAATGAACTCACTATTCTAGTTGATCATGTCCCTCCAAAGTATCTAAGTGAATTCGAAATCTGTCAACCTACGGATAGACTTGATCTTGGGTATCATGAGGGAAAATCTATCTTGACATATAGAAAAAATCTCAACATATACTCTCACAACATCCCCACAATGGAACAGACCAATCACTAACACGACCCTATCGATCATCCTCATCATCTGAAGTAATATATGACTCTGATGAATTCCATGATCCCACCACCAAATGGGAATTCCACCACTCCCAATGACTGTTGTTGAACCCTCAATGAATTGATCCAATAGAGCCTAGATTGTTGATTAAGGTTGTTGTCATTGATGTCAACCCTTGAAGAAATCCCCATAGCACAAAGGTTTGGGTAATGAACCCAATATTGTTTGATGTAAATATGACTCATTATTGTTTTTTCATGGTTGATAAAAAATAAATATGGATGAACTCCAAAGTGGTCCCCTTATGGTGAAAGCCCTCATGGAAGAAGCTAAGAGAACCCATGCTTAATTGTGGAATAATGAGATGAAGGAAAGTGAATTTTTTAGAGAAAATATCCTATATGGATAGTGCTTGTCATGTCATTTCCGGTGGTATGTGGAACATCACATAATTCCTCATGGTTAGAGAGTTATGGCTATGAGAAGTTGGAGACCCCAGGTTTGGGTAATGAACCCAAGTTTGTTTGATGGGTAATGGTATGATTTATGATAAATTTTTAGATAATACTATTCTATATGGATAGTACATGTCATTCCATTTTTGGTGGTATGTAGAACGTCACATAACTCCTCACGGTTTGAGAGTTATGGCCTTACGAAGTTGGAGGACCCTCATATGTCATCTAAAAGCCCTAAAAGGTCAAAGCAGTCAAAGTGGTTTAAGAGATTTTAAAAGGCAAATAATAAAGTGAAGTGATGAGTGTATTATAATTCAAAGTGAATACAAAATAAATTATTTCAATAATAAATTTAATGGAGAAATTAGAAGTGGACCCAACCCTAAAATAAGGAAAGTGGGCCAAGTGACCTCGAAGATGTTTTTAAGGAAGCTACTTGGAGAGTATAAATAAGAGGGAAGGATCTCTCATTTGAATCACACTTGAGCATATTGAATATCTATATGTGTATGAGGTAACCAAGGATATCTAAACTGGAATTCTAAGTGAAGGTGAAGAAAAGAAGGCTAAAATGCAAGGAAGGATAAATTATTTTAATGGTGCTTTCTAAGGTATGTTATTACAGGTCATCTCACCATTTTCACTATAATTTTTTTTCTATAATGATTCAGACCATGAAATTGCTATGCAAGTGACAAAACATATCCAAGTATCTATGGTAAAAAATTCAGCTTGTGGGTCGTTGTATTTTGGGAGTTACACTCCGTGGAAAATAGGGTTTGTGGCCAGTCCTGAAACTAGTCAAAATCAGGTGTTTCGGCTAAAAATGTCATAACTTATTCATAACAGATCCAAATTCCATGAGACAAAATGTGTTGGTTAGGGGACAGTATGCAGTGTTTTTTTTAACAGTTTCATATCCATTCATCAAATATTTTGTGCGGGGCACGCTATACAAAGTCTCTCTCTAGAATAAGCCAGAATTCAGCAAGGTATGTCATTTTTGCTATAACTCATTTTCTAAGAGGTTACAAGTAGTGAAACTTGGAGGAATTGCATAAAACACACTGAAGAACATCATATATTAGTTTCAGATCTTTATACATTACAGGTTCAAAGTTATGATTACTTCAAGTTAGGGTTGTTGACTAATCCAAAACTAGGCATGTGAGACTAAAGAAAAGTTTGATGAAAATGCTAGTCTCTTGTTTTTAAAGTTAAGGAAGGTATCTCTATCTACAACTGAGACAGAGTATATTGCAGCAGCAACATGTTGTACACTGGTTTTTTGGATGAAACAAACATTGACAGATATATAGGTTGAGTATGATGAGACGATTCCAATATATTGTGATAATACAAGTGCCATCAGTATCTCAAAAAACCCGGTGATGCACTCCAAGACTAAGCACATTCCAATCAAGTATCACTTTCTACAGGAACAAGTTGCAGAAAATAACATCAAAGTTGAGTATGTGGGCACAAAAGAACAAGTGGCATAC
>JASDQU010107224.1:48419-63502 GCA_032191745.1 Picea mariana | reverse complement strand
CAGGTTCTTTGGATGAAACAAACTTTGACAGATATACAGGTTGAGTATGATGAGCCCATTCCAATATATTGTGATAATACAAGTTTCATCGGTATCTCAAAAAATTTGATGATGCACTCCAAGACGAAGTACATTCCAATCAAGTATCACTTTCTATGGGAACAGGTTGCACAAAAGAACATCAAAGTTGAGTATGTGGGCACAAAAGAACAAGTGGCATACATCTTTACAAAACCACTTCCACGGGAAGCCTTTGAATATCTTTGCCAAAGACTTGGAGTTATTTCTACTCCAAAATGAATGTTTTTTGAATGCTTATCTTATATTTCTTAGATGTACACGAGGAAGCACCATAAGAGGATAGTTCAGTCAGGGGGAGCAACCCTGGATGGAAAGATACCTTTTCCATTGATGACAAAGGGGGAGAGATTTATTAGATGCAGAGGACAGAGGCATGGTTCTAGGGGGAGAAAATTTATCAGATACAGAGGACATAGGCATGGTTCCAGGGGGAGCAGATTTATCAGATGCAGAGGACAGAGGCATGGTTCCAAGGGGAGCATAAGTGATATGATTTCAGTATTGCATTAGAGTGTTGCCATCAATGCCAAAGGGGGATATTGTTGATTAAGGTTGGTTGTCATTGATGTCAACCCTTAAAGAAAGCCCCGTAGCACAAAGGTTTGGGTAATGGACCCAATATTATTTGATGTAAATATGAATCATTATTGTTTTTCATGGTTGATAAGAAGTAAATATGGATTAACTTCAAAGTGTTCCCCTTATGGTGAAAGCCCTCACGGGAAGACGCTTTGCGAAGTAAGAGAACCCATGCTTAATTGTGGAATAATGAGATGAAGGACAATGAATTTGTCAGGGAAACTATCCTCTATGGATAGTTCTATTCATGCCATTTCTGGTGGTATGTAGAACTTCACATAACTCCTCACGGTTAGAGAGTTATGACCATGTGAAGGTGGAGAACCCAGGTTTGGGTAATGGACCCAAGTTTGTTTGATGGATAATGATATGATTTTTGCTATATTTGAAGGTAATATTATTCTATATGGATATTACATGTCATTCCATTTCTGGTGGTATGTGGAAAGTCACATAACACCTCACGGTTTGAGAGTTATGGCCTTACGAAGTTGGAGAACCCTCACATGTCATCTAGAAGCTCCAAAAGGTCAAAATAGTCAAAGTGGTTTAAGGGATTTTAGAAGGTAAATAATAAATTGAAGTGATGAGTGTATTATAATTCAAAGTGAATACAAAATAAATTATTTCAATAATAAATTTAATGGAGAAATTAGAAGTGGGTTAACCCTAAAATAAGGAAAGTGGGCCAAGTGACCTAGAAGATGTTTTTAACGAAGCTACTTGGAGAGTATAAATAAGAGGCAAGGCTCTCTAATTTTAATCACACTTGAGAATATTGAATATCTATAGGTTTCTAAGGTAACCAAGGATATCTAAGCCGAATTTCTGAGGGAAGCTGAAGAAAAGAAGGCCGAAATGCAAGGAAGGATAAATTCTTTTGATGGTGCTTTCTAAGGTATGTTATTTACAGGTCATCTCACCATATTCTCTATAACTTTTTTTCTATAATGATTCAGACCATGAAATTTCTATTCCATTGAGAAAACATACCCAAGTATCTTTTTTAAAAAATTCATTTTGTGGGTCGTTTTATTTTGGGAGTTACACTCCATGGAAAATAAGGTTTGTGGCTAGTCCTGAAACTAGTAAAAAACAGGTGTTTCGGGTAAAAACGTCATAGCCTCTTCATAAAAGATCCAAATTCAGTGAGACCAAGTGTGTTAGTTAGGGTACAGTCTGTATTATGTTTTGTAACATTTTCATATCAATTCAACTAATATTTTGTGCGGGGCACTCTCTACAAGGTCGCTCTCTAGAATAAGCCACAATTCAACAAGGTATGCCTTTTTTAATATAACTCCTTTTTTGAGAGGTTCCAAGTAGTGAAACCTGGAGGAATTGCATAAAACACACTGAAGAACATTTTGTATCAGTTTCATATCTTTATACATTACAGGTTCAAAGTTATTATTACTTCAAGTTAAGGTTGTTGACTAAGCCAAAACTAGGCATGTGAGACTAAAGAAAAGTTTGATGAAAATGCTAGTCTCTTGTTGTTAAAGTTAAAGAAGGTTTGAAAGAATGTGATAATATACATCAGGTCTATTATAAAGATACAAATCATATTTGGATGATGAAATTGATGATGGATTTTGGTTGAGGTACATGTTGAGTACATGGTTGAAACAAGTAGTTGATGAGTAGTTGACACATTATTGGTACATACTTGATACATGGTTGGATGCACTTGTTATGGTATAGGTTGATTACAGGTTGTTTGGTATAGGTTGGTGCATGGTTGATGCACTTGTTTATGGTACAGGTTGATTATAGGTTGAGGTACAAGTTGATGCATGGTTGATGCAAGGTTTAGATTTATTGGTACAGGTTTACAATAGTATATTTCACAGTGATAGTGTGACAGTGGTTCCATCCTTCTACTCCTACTTCAAGGTGGCAGGATGGGGCAAGGATAGGTGGTTGTATCCACCTTCCGGTTGCAGCCGAAGAACATAGGGGGTTGTAGCCTCCTTCTGGTTGTAGCTAGAGAAATGGGGAGTTGGAGCTTCCCTCAGGTTGTAGTCTGAGAAAATAGGGGGTTGGAGCCTCCTTCCAGTTGCAGCTGGAAAACAAAGGAATTCGATGCTTCCAATGAATGTAATTCTTGAAGACATATAAGAAAAAACATTCCGTGGTTTTCTCCCGATTTGGGTTTCCACATAAAACATTGGTGTATTGTGTATGTCTATGATTGTTTATTTCTTATTGCTCATTATTGGATAATAATTCTACATTGATATAACATTTGAAGAAAAAATATTATAATTATGCTATTACTGATTCACCCCCCCTCTCAGTAATCCAACAACTGTAACTTCAAATTCGACCAATTCTAGGTCTGAATTTGTTATAACATATTTCAGATCAATAATATATCACCACTTGGCCGAATTTCACAATTTTCTCATGGATTTAACAACAACAATTGGGGATTTTCCCCAATTCCACGTCGTTGCTTCTAAATTTTACCATCGATGCCATGCAACTCAAAATTTGGCCACTTTGAAATAAATCCTTTATGAAATTCCGCTTCAACTCAAACTTGCTCAGCCCATCCAGGCTTAGCGTTGAAAACTGAAGCTCTGATACCATATTGTAACATTCCCGACCGCCCATGCTGAGGCATGCTACTCTAGAGAATGCTTTCATTCTCTCTGCGGAAGATACTGTAACGTACCCAGCATCCAACTGGGTTATGCCACATAATTTTTTCGAACTGCATCCAATTAAAATATACACACATAGAACTCTTGTGGAAATATGTATATAAAACATAAACATACAAATACATCTGTAAATGCAAGGATTCACACTAAAATAACAGTAAATGTATACAAGAATCATATACAAGAAATACCCATAAATATACAGATAATTATAACCACACATAGGATGAATGCATAAAAATAAACACATAAATAATAATGCAGCATGTAAATTTATCACACAATTGACACTTATCTTGGTAAGAATATCACCAACTACATGCAGACCTTCCACGAAACTCCCAGCCTTAGACCACACTACTCATCACTCTCAGTAGTGGGTCACCCCTGAGCTAGGACTAAACGCCACCCAGGTAAAGGGATTCCTAACCGGTATAATGGTTCATAGACAACAGAAAAGACTCTGTCATAGGTGCCAACTCAAACTAACAACCTACATTCCCTCATTCCCCACATGCCTGTCCCACCCTAGGAAGTGTGCCTCTTCTTTGTTCAACAGTCCTTTGGCTGTCCCACCTCATTTCCGGGCTTCAACAACAGGTCGGACAGGAAGTCTTAGAGCCCTATAACCGCAGTTTCGCACCTTCAGGAAATCAATTTCCCAACAATTCTCTCACCCAGAGAGAAATTTATCACAGTCCCAACAACCCACCTCTTCAATATCCCACGGGCCTGACAACCCGCTTCTTCAGTCCAACTGCCAATCTAACCAGGTACACAAACATGTATGGCTATGGATACAGGTTCAGGTACAGTGACATGAAGGTGTGTAGGATAACTCAATGAGTGCGTGAATAATCATGGAATGGTTGAATGGATGAATGAATGGGAAAATGAACTAAGTTCCAAAAATAAGCATGCATGTTCCCAACTTGACACTTGTCATGTTGGGAGCTACTTTGGCCCACTTGTCCCCAACTTTGGAACTTAGGATAAAATAATTATCCATACTTTATACTTTAAGAAATATTAATATAATATTCCTTTTTGGCTTAATCTCCCTAGCTTAGACCTTTTTCCTTAACTTTTATCCCCCCCATTTCCCTAACTAGTGGATTTTAGTCCCCCATACTCTTTTATCATGGTCAGTCTGCATGCAACGATGTATTTTATATTAATTATGAGACATATACAAAAATAGGCGCACTGGCCTTTAACATCTAGGCTGTCTAGCCTAATTCAAAACATAATAATCCTAGCTTATAATAATTGGCTCACCAGCCTATAAATCACATCATATACACAAAGGCTCCCTGGTCTCAAAATCACGTGCACTTAAGTTGTTGCGCGCGATATCCTGGAATGTGCACACTTCATCATTTTACTGCACAGTACATGCGTGCACTATGACATGAAATGTGCATACAAAAATGATGTCAAACAACTCACCAGCTTACGTACATTTGTATTTATATTTACAACTAGGTTCTACCTAGGGATATTACATTATTGAAGACCTCCATAGTTCCATTCGCTTGTGGGTGATATGGAGTGCTCTTTTGATGTTGAATCTAGAAATATTATGTCAATTTTGTAATTGTCTTGTTCATAAAGTTAGTCTCATGATCACTCATAAGTACTTTAGAACACCAAAATATTTTAACTACGTTCTAAAATAAGAACTGTGCAACTGTCTCTATGCTACAACCTTTAACTGGTTCTACCTCTGCCCATATTCTCAAGTAGTCTATTGCAGTAATTATGTACCCAGATCCTAATCTCCTCGTTGGTGGATTAATTGGTCTCACAAAATCCACTTCCCATTTGTCAAATTCCTGCAAGGTGACTTTTGGATTCAAAGGCATCTCATCTCTCTGGGACGACCTTCCTACTCTCTAAAAAATGAAGTGGGTCTAACAATATTCCTTAGTGTCCTTATGGAGGGTGGGCCACCATAGCCCTGCATGCAAGATCTTTTGTGCTATTGTGTTTCCTGTGTAATGACCTCCTGCAATTCCATCATGTGCTTATACTAGGATCATTGGTCTTTCGTATTCTAATACAAAATATCGCAATATTCAATTTATTCCTAACTTATACAAGTTTCCTACGATCAAATGATAATCTTCTTCTTTAACCACTAATTGATTCTTTTGTGCTACTGTCATGTCAGATGGAGTCACTCCTATACTAAAAAATTGGACAACTTCTATAAAGTGGTCGTCTACCATTTGAAATGAAAGTAACTATGCATCTAGTAAGCTATTGTCTAAATTCCCTACATCCTCTCTTGTCAGTATTCACGACAAATGGTCTAGTCCTACATTCAATTTCCATGGCTTCACAATAACTTTGAAATCATACTCCTGGAACAAAAATAACCTTCTGCATATTCTCCCCCCCAACACTATCTTATTCACTAGGTATCACAATGTAGAGTGATCTATATACATATTGAAATGGGACCCTAACAAATAGTGTATGAACTTATGCAAGGCATAAACCATTTACAAGCCCTCCCTTTCCATCGTTGTGTAATTCTTCTAAGTAGTCAACTACTTCCTGCTAGAAAATGTAATTGGGTGGTCTAATTCTCCCTCTTCTGGTTGGGCTAAAACTATGCCGAGTGCTATCGACGATGCATCCACATGAACAGG
The DNA here is from genome assembly GCA_032191745.1 of Picea mariana. Lineage (NCBI taxonomy): Eukaryota > Viridiplantae > Streptophyta > Pinopsida > Pinales > Pinaceae > Picea > Picea mariana. Next base: position 57,516 of record JASDQU010107224.1, on the reverse strand, counting down.
AAATTCTTTCTTCCAATTCAGGAACACCAGAATGGGCATAGTTACTAAATTATTCTTCCATACATCCATACCCTGCTCACAATCTTCATTACACTGAAACATAGTTTCTTTCTTAAATAAATTTTCCATCGGAGCTATAATCTATGCATAACCTTTAATGAATTTTTTGTAATTACATGTATGACCCAACGTTGTTCTCAATTTTCTTACTAATTTAGGTGGTGGAAAGTTAACAATTACTGCTATCTTAGCAGGATCATATGAAAACCCTTTCTTGCATACCACATGACCTAACAATATCCCAAATGATGTGCAAAAAATACACTTCTTCAAATTTAAGGATATATGATATTGTCTACATTTATCAAGCATCAACCTCAAAGTTTCTATGTGATCCTTTAATAATAAAAACACAGTCCAATCATCTAAGTACACTTCAAGACACTTATGAATAAATTCCTTAAAGGCTGCAACAACTACTCCAGAAAACATAGCATGTGCAATATTTAACCCAAATGACATCACTGTGTATTGGTAACTTCCCCAATATTCTATTGCAAATGTCTTCTTATTTCTATCTTCTGGCGTAATATTTATTTGATGATATCCTGAAAAGCCATCAGTGAATGAATATGCCTCCTCCCCTCCTATGTTTTCTAACACTTTGTTTGTAAATGGGGTTGGAAAAGGGTCATGTAAACATGCATTGTTCAACTTCCTTAAGTCTACACAAATCCTAATACCCCCTTGTTTTCTTATCTTGAACTACCATTGGGATTATCCATTTGGACTCTGCGACAGGTTCAATGATACTAGCTTCTATCATTTTGTCAAACTCTACTTTCACTTTTTCCTTTTAATTTGGATTCAACTGGAAAGGTCTCTATCTTACTTGGTTATCATCTAGTTTTAATGGGATCTTCATCTCGCCTAATTCCCCAACTATCCCCTTCATCTATGAAAAGATTTTCCGAAAGAGATATTGATACTCATGTAGTAGGTCTGAAATATTTTCAACAATCTTGTCATTCCAATGGTCACCAATATTTGAGAACTTAGGTTTCTGTTTCATGAAAAAATTCACTTTGCACACTCTTAATGGATTCACATATGCATCAAATTCAAGTTTTGTACCTACTATGTCATGCTCTACTTCAGTCTATGGTATTTTCACATTTCATGGGTCTTCTTCCTCTTGATCTTCTTCAATAATATTGTAACATTCTAGTATTTCATGAACTATCATAGATCTACTGTGGGTGCTACATGCAGGTACTGTTTCTGTCTGATATTATTCCATAAAAATATTACTTCTAATGACTTGCAGGGCTGCATATACTAAGGGTGGCTCAAATTCAAAACCAAATATTACCTTAAAATTATGGGTGAGCTCTTCCCAATCCATTGTCCCTCTATGCACTTCTAGTTCTAGATACCAATTCTTGGGAACCATCTCAAGTGTATGTATGAACCTGTGCATCCATTCTTTCTTTGGAACTTGTCTCCAAGTTTTCATACACTATGCAACATGATATGTCGGTCTGCTCATTCATGTATACTTGTGCATAGTTTCTTCTATCCCAAATCTAATCTACATCAACCTTTTACAATGCTTCCAATATCTCATTCCTTCCTTGTGTGTAGCCCACCATCTCGTTGGAGTTTCTCTTAGTGCAACATCTAATGAAAACATTATTTTTTGTTTTGGTATCTGCAACTCAAATTATTTTACAAATGAACTTACATCAATTAATCCATCAAACCTAGGTGCATCACATACCTCCATTCTGATCCAGTGTAAAGAATGAGTAATGTGAGCACATCTTCTGGTCGATACTTCATGCAACCTATGCTACCAATGTTCAAGTCCTTCCTCTGTGTATGACACATCTTCTGGGTGAACTCTTCTCAATCTATTGTCCTTCTATGCACTTCTATTTCTAGATACCAGTTCTTGGGAACCATCTCAAGTGTATGTATAAACATGTGCATATGTTCTTTCTTTGGCACTTGTCTCCAAGTTTTCATACACTGTGAAAAATGATGGATTTGAATTCTCATTCCTGTATACTTGTGCATATTTTCTTCTGTCCCAAATTTAATCTGCATCAACCTTTTACAGTGCTACCAATATCCCATTCCTTCCTTGTGTGTATCCCACCATCTCATTGGGGTTGCTCTTAGTGCAACATCTAATGACAAAATTCTTTGTTTTTTTGGTATCTACAACTAAAACTCTTTTACAAAGGAACTTACATCAATTAATCCATCAAACCTCGATGTATCACATACCTCCCTTCTGATCCAATGTAAAGAACAAGTAATATGTGCACATCTTCTGGTCAATACTTCATGCAACCTATGCTGCCAATGTTCAATTCCTTCCTCTAAGTCTAATGCATAAGAGATAATGCTTCTCTAGCTAAGCGTACCATCTATAGTAGAGTTTACATAGTCATCCATTAATGTGGTCATATTATATAGGTTATCAATTTCTCTTCTTGTGGGTTCTACATACCTTCTTGCTTCTGTGGGGTCTAACGACGCATTGACCTTTAAGCCTCCTCCTTCAAAAGGAATTTATGTCTTCTTCAAGTTAATACTTGTCTTCTTGTCAAAGGCACAATCCAATCTGAACAATGTTGGATACGAATGATTTTTATCCATGATCTCAATGACCTCAAAGTCGGCTACACTGCACACTCCATCTATGTTAACATGTACTCCCACCAGTCTCCCAATCGGTATTATCTTATGTTGGTTTTCCAACCTTAACTGAACTGTCGACCAAATTAACTTCAGTTTCCCCATAATTTCCCATGTATGTCTTGGAAAAACATTTACATCCGATCCTAAATCCAAGATGACATTATCCATGTCATATTCTCCTACCTGTGCACTCAATCTGAATTCTCTGTTTGTCCTCTTCTTGCGCAATACTTGGTTCACTTCTATCTATGTCTTAGGTACTTCTATGTCTTGGGTACATTGATCGATCATCTCGTGTAGTGAATTCAACGATGTTTCATCCTTGATCAACTCTAAACAACTCTTTAGAAAAAAAATTAATGTTTTTACCTTTTCGACTAGTCTTTCTAGAATGGTGCAATCATAAATTAATGGCATATCATATACTGGTGGCACATTTGAAATTGATGCTATCCATTCTAGTCCTAATATCTCCTTCCTAGATTGTTGTTATATCTCCTTCTCTTTCTATGGATTAAATGCTGACATAGGATCAACTTATTTCTTTATCCATTGCTCAACCCCCTTTTCTTTCTCTACCTCATTCGCTCGAGTTCTCATTCCTCCGCATGTAACAACTACTAATCTGGGTTGATCGTCACATTCCTCGACTTCTATAATATGTAGATTTTGATTCTAGTTCTAGTTCTAATTTTGGTTCCCTCTTTCCTGCCATTTCACCATCAATTGAGGACAATCTTCCATCACATGTTCCAATGCTCTGCAGTATCTGCACGTCGTGCAAGGACTCGATCAGTCTCTTGCTATATGTCTTGGTTGATTACAATTATAACAAATGATCAGTCCTCTACCTCCTCTACCAAATCCACCTCATCCTCAACCTCTGCCAAATCCTCCTTGTCTACCTTGGTTAAAGCCTCTCAGAGTGTTGTACTGTGGAACTTCCCCATCCATTGTGATATTTTCTTCCTAGATTATGTACGCATACAAAGTGCACTCTCTCATTAAGTTGAACACGTGACAATATTTCTCATCGTGTCCTATAGATTTGCAAAAATTATAGAATAAATTCCTAGGTGTACTCTAGTACTTTTGTAGTAAGCGAAAAGAATTCAGATGGTTTCCCCGTGTCTTACGTATTCATAATATCCTACTCCTTCTGAAAAAGGGTTTGGTGCTCCTTTAGCCATATACTGCACAAATGATGGGCATTCATCCTTACGATGGACATCTTTCTTACATGTGATACACCAAAATTTTTCACGCTTTTCCTTGGCCTTTGTTATCTCTAATAATTGAATCCTTAGCGCAACCAGCTGGGACTGAACCTGTGCCATTCGGGTGCCATATCCTATAGGAGAGGCTTCTAACTTCATCACAATTTATAATGCTTTTGAATGCGACTTGACCTTCTGTTGCATGAGAGGAAAACGAATGTCCGACAACAAACCTGCAATAAACCATTCTCAATGTTGTTCATCAAGAATCTAAAACATTAATCTACCCATCACATCTTTAAACCCCTGATCATAGTTCCAAACTGTCTCATTCTACACTTGCTTAATTTATTTCATCTCTGTGATATAATGCGACTCAGATTTTCTGAAATTCTTTTAATAAGGCTTTTCCAATCTCTGCTAATGTCCTTGATTATCTGGTCGGTGTAGTAGTCTGATACTTCATGTACCATAGTAGTGCACAACCTTTGAACGTTGTGGCTAACTATGAAATCTTCGTTGCCTTGTCTTGCACATTCTTCACAGTCCATGTCATATCACATACAAATATATGTTGCTTTGGGTCCTCCAACCCCGCTCCCTAGAATTCATATATTCTCAACGTATGATATATTCCTGCCATTTTATTATGCATATTACTTACTTTAGGTGATGTTGACTGACTCTAGTTAGTTGAGTTTCTTCCACTATTCTGACTACTATTCTAAATTCCTCCACTAAATACAATTGCTCTCGACATAACTCTGGTGTTTCTTCTTCAAATCTAGGTGACACACACATGGTCATGGGTTCAACGCATATTTCAATATGAGATGGACTTCCTTCTTCTGTTGGACTATACTAAGGAACATTTTCTTTCTCTTTCCTTTCTCTATACAATGTGATCTGATGCATTGCGCATGGGTCTCTTTTCTCAAATTCTCTATGCTTCTCTTCTCTCTCAGCTACAATCTCCTTCTTACTACACCTAAACCTTTTCCCACAATGCAATACACCAATCTCTCCATTTGAGTCAGTGTGTTCCTCTCTCGGCATCCTCAGTCCATCTGTTTCTCATTCATCCTATCCTTCCACTCTCAGACCATCCTCTTATCATCCCTTAGTCCCCCTATATGCGTGAATTTTTCTAGTAGTCATATTCCATCTTCATGACATTCTTGTCGCACAATAATATTTTTATCCAAGTAGACAGTGCACTCAAATATCTTCTGCATGGGCCCTTGAAAAATTCCCTCTCTACGACATTATAAGACTTGGTACAATCTATTGAAAACTATGTAATGTAACCCCCTAGTATAATATTCAACCAAAAATCAACTACATGAGTAACTTTATTACTTAATGTATTCAACTGTCTTATCAGTTCAGGGGTCTAGTTTCTCGGAGCTTTGGATCAATAGCTTTTAACATTCTCCACTATCCTTTCTAGACATTCCATCAAAATTATCAAAAATTCACCAAAGAAAATTTCACGAAGATATGTGAACACATACCCTCGCAACCATTGTTTGTCGCTAAGCTATGGGTTCCTATTCTATTCTTTGGAAAATTCTCATTGCTTCCTCTCTAGCCATTCTATGATATCTTTCTTATTTGACCTCCAAAACATTCCCCTCAATTACAGATCCCGTCAATTTTTGGGTATGTGTTATATTTTTTTCAAGAGTAGTAGTGTCTATGTGTTGCGCCGAGTGCGCAAGGGGGTTAGGGGGTAAGCCCCCAGATTGTTTTTTCCTTAGGAAATGTGTCACATATTTAGATGGTTTTTCGGCACATGGTTTTTTTTTTATGCTTTTCCATTTTCGGTTAAGGAATTAGGGTTGTTGACTAATCCAAGTCATTGGGTTAGGGTTTTGGATGTCGTTGGCTCCTATATGTATATTGTATTGTAAACAATGTATCATGATGAATGAATATAGAATATGTTGGTTTTCTCGATTTGGGTTTCCAAGGGAAAAATCTCCGTGTAATGTTTGTATTTGCCATTGTATCTTTTCTTTTCCTTTACTGAAAATTTGTTTGTAGTAAATATTGTACAAGGTTAAAATCTACAACAACAAAACCTTTTGTTGGCGCATTGTGGGAAGGCGTGGGTTTAGTCATCAATACACCAACAAAACCCTTAGAAACTATCCCTTTCGACATTAGTTGCAAGCAAGTAAGGTCTCACCCGAGGCATCTAGAGGCGATGCAGGAACCAAGGTTATGTAGTGATGAGGGGAAGTGAGGCACTCAACATGTTCTTACTAACCATCTACTCATGTGCGCAATTTCCATTAGTTAACAGTTATTCATCATTCAACACACCCTATGTGTGACATTAATTTACTTGATATTCATTCATGCACTAGTTACTTCAGTGTGTTACATTATAAAATCATATATTAATAACACATTCAACATATTTAAGTAGTTATCAACATTTCACAGTAACTGTAAACATCACAACATGCAAAATCAATACATCACGACACAAGAGTTTAATGTGGTTCACCCAAATTGGGCTACGTCCACAATGTCTGACTTCTTATATTATTCATTGATAATGTTCTTACAAATGCACATTGCACTACAAAATAAGCAGCAGTAACATTACCCAAACCAGCCTAGCCTCTGCTACAGTGCGATCCTCACCCCTCAGTCATACCTCAAAACTTCTTCCCATGCTCGAATCAACTTCCCTAAAAAGCACTAAAAAATTCTCATCTCTCCAACCCCCTATCAACCTCGACTCTTTACATATTTATACATCAAAATAAGGCTAAGCCCATTACAATGTAGACAAAATGTCCCAAATTCCAAACGGTTTATAACCGTTTTCCTCCTTTTCGCACCGCTTCGTCGTGCTTCCTCCTATCACGCGCTTTGAATCCTTAAAGTCTGCTTCCCGCCGCACTCTTTGGCCCATCTTCTAAATACCTTTTTTTCTTTGAATTGTTCTAGTAGAGGTCCCCAAGACTTATCCAAAACAACTATCCAACACTAGGTTAGACATTGGTCGAGGTTCAAAGTGCATAAGATGGTCAATGGTGATGACCTTCCCATTGTGAGTGAACATGATTGTTTGAAACACTAATGAAGTGTTTTCCTTCATAGTGTACATGTACTTATGTCCTATGAGGATGTTCTAGTCTAATGGCACATATAGACCTCTATGTCTATCAAGACCATTTAGCTTGCTATCTCAATGAGGACATTCTAATAAAGACCTTGAGGTTGTGATGGGAATCCAACATAAGCCCAAAGGTTGATGGTGTAAGGAGTAAGCTCAACAGAGCCTAGTTTCTTCCACACATCCTTGTACATGATGCATGAATATGCTCCCTCATTTATAGTGCATTGGTGGATGGTTATGTTCCAAATTTTGATCAATATTTGGAAATAAACTAGTGAGGGAAACTTGGGATTCGAGTTTTCCAAATCAAACATGATGAGTTGGGAGTAGGAATATTAGACTACCCCCAACACTAGAAACAAAGACTTCATTTATGAAGGATAGTTCTATAGGACCTCCAATGCTAACATGGTTGTAGGGGACTAGGTCATATCATCAATGATTCTACAAATTTAAGCCACCCTCTCATGAAGTTTGTGAAAGGAATTCCTTAGAGGTTATTTTGGTACCCTTGGTGTGGGATCATTAATGGGGCGCTCGCTAGTAGGTGGGTGGCATTCAAAGTGGTCGAAGTTGAGTCGAGAGACATATCATATTGACAGTTGTGGGATTGTATATGGATATCTATGGAATTCCTATAGATGTTTTGAAAATAAGTAATCTGCATGTTGAGCTTGGCCTGGAGTTTGGTATTTCCCTACTAGCTGGGAGGAGTTACCACTTTCCTATTGATTGGATACAACTCCTTACCAAGAAAATGGGTTGTGTAACATAATTGGCCATGGTTGGGTAGGAAAATATTGTTTAGGATTAGCTACACCTCATGGGATTTCATAATCTTGATTGGAAATTGATTCCTTCATGCATTTATACTTTGCAAATTGAAGGTAGCGGTGAGTGTAATGGCCAAATTTACCACATAATGCGCTAGGGAAGTTAGCCCAAAAATTTTTGTTCTTCCTTTGTTTATTCTATTTATTGTTGTAGTTTCCAACATGTTGGTTCCGGTTACTAACATTAACATTTCCCTTAATATTTATGTTCTGGTTAGGGGGATTTTCTCCCTGTCCCTTGTTCAATTTATATTTGTTTTTTTTTTGTTACTTTTCCCATTTTTTTTTTTCGGTGGCGGGATTTACCAAGTTCAACTATTCAAATGATTGAACGTGTTGAGATTGAAAAGGTTGAACAAATTTCAAACTGTCATGTTTCCGAGTAGGTGGTTGTGAAACTGATGGGAGTCCAAGGAATGAGTAGTATGTGTTTTTCTATGTAGGATTCCCATGATGGTTATATGAGGTGTGTGTCCCTCCGCTACATTTCTAACTATTGGAGAAGGGCCCATTCATGTGTGGGGTAATGTGCATTTTTTTGGGAGGCATGCTAGTCCTTGAATGCAATGGGTTATGTCCAACCTGAATTTTGGGAGGATGGTTCTTTAACATATTATTAGGTGCGTATGATGTGCCAACAACTTTTTGATGTGCGGGGGATTCATCATAATGGCTTCCATAATGTCTAGAGCCATATGGGGATGGGTTTTTGTAAGGGTTTCTGACATGAGTTGTGTACCCAATCAACCCATCTACTGAATGGGATGCCCCTCATGTTTCTCATTTGAATGGTCGAGGCTGAAGGTAATTTTGGATTATTGTGTATAGGTACATAAACTGAGAGTAATATTAATTCAAAGTGTTGAGCTTTGAGTATGGCCTCATATTCCATCTCAGGCATTACGGTGGCCATATATTTGGAAAACAATGGAAAAAAAAGGATTTCAAGAACCAATCCAAGAGGAGTTTGTCCTCGACCTCAATTTTGCATAGGATGCACTGCTAGTGCCACTTGTGGATATGATTCACAATGTGAGTGGAAGTGGTTCATTGAAAATTAGTAATAATTTATAGATCATGAAAAACTAGTAATTGGAAAACATTCAAGAATGCATTCACTAAAGATGTGAAATTAGCATGTGATCCCACTCTTTTGTTAATGTACCATTTGGTCGATGGTTCAATCATATTTATATGGAATA
>JASDQU010107223.1:41097-54375 GCA_032191745.1 Picea mariana | reverse complement strand
TGCACTCGCAAGCATCACAATAGCTATTGGGTCGTGAAAAATCTCCTTGCTCGCTCCCTCCTTAGTCTCTCGGGTGTGTTCGTCCCGAGCCTTCCCAACTCACCTCACTCACCTCAGCCCCCCAACACTAGCCCCCCTCCTTCAGAGGCCCACCCCCAAAACTTGGCTCCTCTAGAAAATAAAGGTAAGCTCATGGCAGAGGCTCACCCTGACAAACAGAGCTCGCAGACGACTCCCTTCATCAAAAGTGCAGGCCTTCCAATAAAAAAACCAAGCTCAGACAACTCCATCTCTTCCAGTGACAGTGACTTCGACGGTTGCCCCATTGTGGAAGAACTCCCTCCAGACGACCCTCCAGATGCTCCCAGCAAGAATGTTTAATTCCCGAGCTCGTGTTTATTTACAAGTTTCACAATTTTGTTTAGCCTTAGTTTTCATGACAATTATTACTTTTCCAAACACTTTAATTGTTTTTGTAAATCCGGTTTCTCTTCAAAGGGAAGGCAAGATTGTCAAGTTTTTTTCAGCCTCTTTTCCCAGATAGGGCAAGCCTCAGTTTCCAGGTTGTTTTTGTCAACTTCCCAGGATGAAAATCCCACTCCCACTATTCATTTCTGGTTCTTTGCTTGTATAAGACTCTATTTTTACAATTAAAAAAAAAAAAAAATTATTAAAAAAATTATATAAAATTTTAAGAGATTTATATAAATTTTTAGTTTATAAAAAAATTAAATAAGGAAAAGGAATTAAATTATTTTTTATTAAAATATTTATATTTTTTTAGTTTGTGAAATAAAATTATTTCCATGTTTAGTTTTTTTTTCGAAATGGTTAGATTTTTATTATAAAAAGGGTTGTGCAAAGGCAAAAACAACCAGATTGTACAAAAATTTAAAATGCCAGTGAATCTTCAGCAAATAATAGGGCTTAGGTCCTCAATGGGGACATATCCTCAATAGTGTTTTCAAAAAGACTACTACTATCCTTCCATATATAGAATCTTACATATGAGAAAAGCAAAAACACAAATTTACTTTGTATAAGAAATCTGGACTAATTGAGCTTCAACTCAGTGTCAACCATTGTTTGGCAGTCCTTTAGAATATTTTGGTATGATTGGAGTGTCAACCATTGTTTGGCAATCCTCTGGAATATTTTGGTATGGTTGGAAAAGCATGGGTTGCAAAACTTCACAGGAAATTTGCAAGCCTTCAGAGGGAATTGGATTATGCTACATTGGGGCACCTATCAGATTTCACTGAATAGCCTTGTTGAGAGACCAGATCTGATTAGAGTGTTTGTTGACCTTTCAATTCAAAGGACAATTTCCATTTATTTATCTATCTTTTCTTTCATGTCATGTAACTTTTGTTCCAATTGGCATTGGATGCACGAAGAGCCACCAATTATTGTTGTTGCAGCTTCAATTTTCCCTTCATATCATCCATTCAACAATTGTTACAATTACACAAAGGATGAATCCTATGCCACATAGTTGGATTCATGCTAGAACTAATAGCACTTAGCCGATAACGAAAGCAACAAATAAACCCGTCAAGAGACGAGTGAGAGAAAATACCAAGCAAATTCTGAATGTAACCCAATTCTTTTCCATCGTTGTGAATAAATGCTCAGGTCTTGGTAGCCAAAGGAGTGCACGCAAGGAGCTGAGGATCCATGATCTGGAATGATGACGAACTGAGGAACTTTGTAAAAGTATACATGCACTACTTTCTTACGACTTTGAATCTATAACTTTCAATAAGAAAAAATATGTTTTTAATATTTAAAAACATTGAAAGTATACCACTCTCATATATACATTGTATTTTCTATTTTTAATACTAATTACATGGAAAGGCGTATACCTATTGACAATGAGCACATTTAATATGTTTTTAGTATTTAATCAGTTTTGTATGGACAAGATTAAATATTGTTGGAATATTCTTAGTCGTCCCAATAAATCAATGGTTGTGATTTCAATCACTAACTTCCTCACTATTATAAAGACATCCGTTTACATGTTTATTTTTTTACTTTTACTTAATCATATTTAAAATTTACTATGATGGCTAGCTGATTGCCACCTCTGAGTGATTAACGTTTCATTTTGTAAAGAGCCCAAGTTTACCAACCACAATTTTTACTCCAACTATTATTTACTGGGCGGGATTTTCTTGACTGGAGCTCTTACCGCATCGGTTATTTAATGCATAGGGTTCTGCGGTTATTTAATGCCCAGGGCTCGGTTATTTCGGCGTTCACTAGCCACAAGTGACTTGTGGCTATGCTAGTAATAATCTATAGCCACACATCAAATTGGTGTATGAGACTCTCTTGTTTGTGAGACAAGGGACCCTTTTCGCATTAGTTATTTAATGCACAGGGTTCTGCGGTTATTTAATGCCCAAGGCTCGGTTATTTTGGTGTTCACCAGCCACGAGTGACTTGTGGCTGTGCTAGTAATAATCTATAGCCACACATCAAATTGGTGTATGAGGCTCTCTTGTTTGTGAGACAAGTGACCCTTTTTGTCCAGGAATTTGACTGATAAAATCTACTGAAATATACATACGCTACCTCCTTTTGATTTGAACTTATAACCTCTTAAAAAAAAACACATACTCTTAACCATTAAACCTACTCAAAATAATACAAAATTCTAATATAATAAAAAAATTAATATTTTTTAATTTAATACAACACCAGACTTCCATTGACCCTATCAACCCCATAAACTGTTTTTTAATATTTTTATTTTTTTCAAATTGAAATTTGGTAGTGAAGGCTTGAAGGAATTGAAGTGAAAAGGATGGGTGTGGAGGATGGTAGAAAGGCCTGTGACAGTCACACCATGAGCCAAAGCAATCTGCACGCAACTCAAAAACTAGTTGACATACCATAGAAATCCCAATTTCTTGGCATTGAAAGCTTTGATGGAGGAACAATTTCATATTTGCCTCATAATTAACATGAGGAATGGATGAATAGAGGTGGGATTAATCTGGATCTGGACTTGGCTTGTTTACAAGGCGTCTTTTGAGTTGGGCTTAGGGAGTTACTGGGCTGAGTCAATCTCCATCCTGACGTTACTTTAAATACATTTGTTTGATTTAAGGAGGAAGGATGAGTTTGCCTTTGTGTAAGAGTTTCATTTAGTGTTGGATTTAGGTCTTTTCCTAGAGTATTGGAGCATCCCAGAGTGGGGGATCAATCTAATTTGGAGGCTCGGGTCTTGGTACTATTATAAGGTTCTTTTTAGAGTGAGGTGTCGATTTAGTTGGTTAGTGTACAGTCTTTAAAGATTTGCTTTAACTTTCAAAATCACAAGTTCAATTCTATGTAGACTAGCAATGCATCGATAGAGATAAGTCAAGAAACAATCCAATGCCCTTAAAGGCCTAGAAATGAAACATGTAGAAAAGGAGGACAAACCATCAACCAAAATCAAACATCAAGCATGAAGTCCATAGAGGATCTACTATTTTTTTAATTCTAAATTCAACTATGCTTTGCAAAATAGTTTTATAATTAGGTTAGTTTTTTAAAATATATAATAATAAGGAAAATGGGCAATAATTAGAAATTAAAAAGCTACTGTTAGGGATATAGACAGGATATAGACCAGAAGGATAATAATAAATAGGAATTTGGGACACTCGAGATTATTTTTTGGAACTTTTGTGGCTTTCCATGGCGCAAAGGCCCTATGATAAGTTGGATACCAAGTGATATTGATATTATTTGTCTAGTTGAAACTTGGGAGCATGAAGAGTCTAAGGTCCCTAACATAGAAGGATTTGTCTTGTGGTCGGCATGGAACAAAAAGTTCCACCGTAGAGGGGGACAGGAGGCATAGCTTGTTATATTAGAAAGAACATTTATCCTCACATTCAACTTCATAAGATTGACCCTTTAAATCAATACATTTGGATATAAATTTTAGACACCAATGCTAAAAATATGTATATAACAATTTGTTATTTTGCACCTATTAATTCTACTTTTTATAAGAAAAACAATCTAGATAGCAATTGTCCCTATAATAATTTAGAACAAGATATTTATAATTTGAAAAATGAAGGTAATATCCTCATGCTAGGAGACTTTAATGCTAGGACTGCAACTAAACAAGCTACTCTTTTAAGCACGGATTCCAACCATAATCCTTTATGGCTAGATGAGGACATGGTTTGATCTAATAGCTACGAAAGAAGCTCTGAAGATGTAATTGAGAATTTGTTTGGTATTGAGTTGGTCAAGCTATGCAACTCTCAAGACCTAATAATTTGCAATGGAGTAATAAAGTGGTCAAACTCCAACTAGATGACTTGTATTCATGGGCTAGGTAGTAGTGTCGTAGATTATGTGATATCCTCATTTCCAACCAAATAACAACTTTTAACCTTTTAAATGACCATGAACCCGACTCTGATCATAAACCTTTAACCCTAACTCTAAACTTTTCCATGAACAGGAGCGCCATTGAAGAGAATTATGACAATCAAAGACAATTGCACTTTGACAAAAGTAAAGTTGACATTTTCTTAAAGGATTTAAATAGTAAATTACATCTCCTAACTTATAAGGACAACACTGAAGAATTCTATCATAATTTTACAACTACCCTTTCCACTTCTATTAACAAGTTCTCTTTTGAGGTGTCATGTAAAATGAATAATAGGATGACCAACCCTTGGTATGATAAAGAATGCAAAATTTCTAGGAGACCCATTAGGGATGTTTCTAATGAGTCCTTAAAACTCGATAAGATCAATACGTACAAATCCCTAATTAAAAGGAAAAAAAAAGGTACTATATCAATAAAAGGCAAGAGCAACTTTCACAACTATCTAAGATAGATCGTAAGAAGTTCTGGAGCCAAATTCTAAACCACAATACTAAAGAAAATAATATGATTCCCTTAAGGGACTGGAATTCCTACCTTAAAAGTCTTTAAGAGATCCCTAGTGCCACGGAAACCATTCCTATTATCCCTACAAATGATGCAATTTTTCTTTAGATGACATAGAGTTCGGGGTTAAGAAACTTGCAAATGGGAAAGCTAATGACATTGAAGGTTACCAAGTTGGAATTTTTAAAATCGGAGGGCCTATTGTTATCCCTCACATACACAAGCTCTTCAATTTAGAAGTCAAGTAGGGCTTCCTTAAACCCTGGATGCAAAGCCTCATTGTTCCTATTTTTAAAAATGGGGATAGAAAGACTATGTGATACCTCCTATCACGGCTCTGCTAGGGTTTCAACATCGAGACCCTCTGTGAGCGCCACCCTACGTCCTTGATGTAGCCATGGAGGTCGAGGAAGGGAGGCCTCCTGGCCCCTCTTACAACTCTATCATCGCCCTTGAGCAGGGCTCTAAACATTTCAAAGACCACCCTTTGAGTTTCCAGCGGAACTGAAAAACATCCTTTGGAAGGATGAGATGCTGAAGGAGAAACCCACCTTTGGAAGGATGAGATGCCGAAGGAGAAACCCATGGAGATTGACCTTGAATCAAACCATCCAAAAGTGGCTCGCACCTGGGAACCTGGAAAATGCATTTTGCTGGCTCCTGTTGCACCCAAATATACTATCATCTCTCCAAGGATAGAAGACTAGAAACAATACATGAAGGATTTCACTTTGATAGGAAAAATTCTGGGACTATGGCCATCAGAAAAAGATTTAGTTAAATGGATTTAGCATTGGTGGAAGCCCAAAGGTCACTACGACCTTCAACTCGGATCAAAGGGTTTCTTCACTATCATCCTGCACAACCTGGAGGACATAAACCAAATCTTTGAAGGAGGCTCGTACTTTTACAACTCAGCAAGTCTTTTCCTTTGTTTATGGATGGAAAAGTTCATTCTAGAGAAGGACAACTTCACGCATGCACCAGTCTGGCTGAGACTGTACTCATTACCTCAAGAGTTCTAACTGGACGAAATACTAGCAGGCATCGACAACATGATTGGCATCTATGTCAAAGCTTTGGAGGCAACACAACAATAAAGTTACACTGCTTATGCTCGAATTCGTGTTTACTTAAATATCTCCAAACTGATACCTAGAGCCATAACCTTGGACTATCAGGATGAAGAATGGTCCCAAACCTTAGATTACAAGCACATCCCCTTCCCATGAACACGACCATCTCTTACGCGATTGCCCCTTAAGTAATCCTAACAAATCAAATCTTGAGGATCCTAACAAAATCAAGGACGGTTTCACCCAGATCATGGGGAGCCACATGCATCCATCCAAAAAATCACCTCCACCAGCCCCCTTTGGACCCTCAACCAATAACGCTTTTGAATCCCTTCAGATTCTGTCAGAAAACCCCTTCAATCCCTCCATCCCCCTGACAAATTCCTTAGGCCCAGAGCACAGCCAGGGTTCTCCAAACCCCACCCCACCTACCCTTCGATCCACTCAAATCCCCAATTGAGAGACCTCCCTTCCAACAAATCTAGGGCCGAAAATAGGAGACCCTGACATATATCTGGAAGATCAGGAGCTGGAAGGAATAAACATGGTACACCTAGAACAAGCCTACCAAAAACAACAACTCTACACCATACCTCCAGATTAGTTACGCAAATTCCACAAATTTTTCCTCAACTCTACAGCAGGAGGATCGGCTTGGGCCGACTGAAATATAGGAATACAAAAAAGAAGCTCAAAAGAACAACGCAAACCCACCAAAGAAGAGAAGAAAAGGGGCAGAAAACCAAAGCACCAACTCATTCAAAATGTGGGCAATTTCCTAGTGAACTCGGGCCAAATCCACCCGATATCAAATAGATTTCCTTCCCTCCAACCCTCATATTCCTCATGAATACGCTATCTTGGAATATAAGGGGCCTCAATGCACAAAGCAAGTAAGGCTTGCTCCGGGAACGGATAATGAAGGAACAACTAGACATTCTTCTCTTGCAAGAAACAAAATGCGCTGGAGAGGAAGCCTCTCAAATACTTTCAAAATGTTGGAAACAAGCTAATTTAGTTGAAGTCGATGCAAAAGTTGCAACAAGAGGGCTTGTTGTACTCTGGAACCCTGCCACGGTACTGATGGAAGGTTTCTTCACTTCCAAATGGACCATCATAGCCTCCTTCCGACTCATCGGTTTGAACAAGCTAGGCTTTATCACAAATGTCTATGGCCGTGCAACCCCATGAGACAAGGAAGCCTTCCTCCATCATTTGGAATGGATTGTTAATCACATCGACAATCATCGATGGATCCTTGGGGGAGATTTCAATATGATAACTAGCATGGAGGAAAAGAAGGGGGGTACACGTAGATTAGGAAATGATAGTGAGCAGTTCCACCAAATCATTAACCCGTTGAATCTCATTGACGTAGAAACAGACAATGGACCTTTCACCTGGTCCAATAGAGGCTAGGGGGCACAACATGTCTCCTGCAGATTAGATCATTTCTTAATATCAGAACCCTTCATGTTGGATGGCCTCTCTTGGCATGCCACTATGATTGATACTCCAGGATCTGAACACTGGTCGATACTTCTTTCGATAAATATCGGTGGCACCCCAGGCAGGAAACCCTTTCGCTTTATAAAATTATGGCTGACACACCTAGACTTTCAGGAAAACATAAATCTCTGGTGGAAAGAAGCAACAATCACAACAGACACTCCTATGTACAAATTTCAACATAAGCTAAAAAAACTCAAGCAACAATTAAAGTCCTGTAATAAATCCACTTTTGGCAATATTTTTCACGCTCAAGAAATCCTCAATCAACAAATTCAAGACCTTCAACAACATATCAGACTTCAAGGCTTCACCGGTTCTCTAAAGGAACAATGATCCATTCTCAACAAACAATTGGCAGAAAGATGGGCGCAGGAAGAAATTCTTTGGAGACAGAAATCCCGTATCCAATGGCTCAAAGAGGGGGAAAGAAACACCAAATTTTTCCACAGATCGATGCTTCAACACCGCCACACTAACCACATTACTCACCTTGTTTCAGACCCAGGCCTGGAAATCCAAAAACACACAGACATAGAGAAGGAATTGTTATCTTACTACAAGAACCTTCTCTCAGAACCCCCTATTGATCGCACCCAAGCTATCGACTCAATCCTCAAGCACATTCCAAAGGAGGTCACCAAAGAACATAATGAGGCCTTGATGCATCCAATTACCCAAGAATAAGTTGATCAAGCCCTCAAGGAAACCCCGCTAGGAAAGGTCCCAAGGCCCGATGGATTCACTTCGGACTTCTTCCACCATTGCTGGGATATCATTCGAGAAGAAGTCTGGGAAATCATAGAGGATTCTAGAAAATCTGGGCAGGTCCTATAGGCCCTCAACACCACCTTCATCACTCTCATTCCAAAAGAGAACAAATTCACCTCTCCAACTCACTTTCGACCCATTGCACTCTGCAATTTGATCTATAATCTCATCATGAAGGTCATAGCCAAGTGTCTTAAACCTATCCTACTGTTCATCATCTCTCCGGAACAATTAGGGTATGTGGAGGGCAGACAGATCCTAGACAACATCATTCTGGCACACAAAGTCATCCATTCGCTTCATTCGACCAAGTCTCCTGGTATGCTTCTGAAATTAGATCTTTCCAAATCTTTTGATAAACTTAATTGTAACTAGTTGAAGTCAACCCTTCTAGCCTTTGGTTTTGATCCTTCTTGGGTCTCCTAGATTGCCAATCTCACTTCGTCAGCCCTATTCTCCATCCTAGTCAATGGCGTCCCTTCCAAACCCTTCTCTCCAACCAGAGGTATTAGACAAGGGGATCCACTCTCACCCTTTCTCTTTATCCTAATGGCAAAAGGGCTGAGTTGAGACATTAAAGAAACCATCACTGATCACTCCCTCTCAGGTCTCACCCTCCATGGAATATCCCCGCCCATTTTGCATAGTTAGTTCATGGATGACATCCTCTTAATGGGACTCCCCATAGTGTGAGAACCTCTTCGAATTAGCTTTGTGATCAACCTTTTCTGTGATGCTTCGGGTATGGAAGTAAACCTCTCTAAGTCCCAAATCTTCTTCTTCAACATGCCCGTCCAGATCCAACGCCATATCATGCAACTCCCGGGGTTCACTCAAAGCATCCTCCCTTCTAAATATCTGGGCATCCCTTTTATTGATAATCCATTTAGGAACACCTTCTGAGAATATATTCTTTCCAACTTCAGGAAAAAACTTACCTCTTGGACTTTCCACTCCCTCAATATGCTTGGTCGCCTCATACTCCTTAAGTCAGTCCTTCAAGCCCTCCCTATCTATGCTTTCTCGGCACTTGCGACCCCAAGCTTTATCCTCAACACTCTCAAAAACATCCAAAGGAAATTCCTATGGCAAGGAACCAAAGATGGTAAAAAATGGGCTCTGGTCAGTTGGCAAAAAACGTGCAGACCAAAGCATGCAGGGGGACTCAGACTCAGAGATCCGTCTATCATCAATAAAGTACTCAGTGAAAAAATTTGGTGGAGATGGTTAAAAAGGCCTCAATACCTATGGGCGCGCCTTTGGAGGAAAAAATACACACCTTCCATACTGGAAAAAGAGCTAATCAGATGGAATGGTCAAGGCCCTGGATCTATTATCTAGAATGCCAAGCAAAACAAGGGGATGATCACAGACCATGCTTTCTGGGAACTGCAAGGTGGGAGCTCGACCCTCTTTTGGAGTGACTCCTGACAGCGGCTTCCGAACCTGGACAAGGTTCCCACTTTGAGCACTCTTATTCCCTTAACGATAGGTGCAGGCCTCCAAAAATTAGCCGACTTCTGGATTCCTTAAGGAAATAGAGTCAACTGAAAAAAATGGAAAAACACCCACGAAGAGCTGAGCATCCCCCTTGAGGTAAATCTTCAACCACTTCTAGATCAAATCAAATCTAGGAGAATCTTCAACCAACAAGGAGAGGAAATCCTAAGATGGGGCCACTCCAACACTGGCACCTTCAACCTTCAAGAAGCTTATTTCCTCAATGCAAGACATAACTCCCTCCCAAAAGAAGCAGTTTGGAACAAAATCTGGGGCACAAATCTTTGGCCAAAAATCAACACCTTTCTTTGGTTAACAACGAAAAACAACATCCTCACTTGGGACAATATCATGAAAAGAAGATTTACAAGCACCTCTTGGTGCCATCTTTGTTGTAACGAGGAGGAGACTCATAATCACCTTCTCAATATTTTCCCCTACAGTTCGCAACTTCAGAACCAATGCGCCAACATCATGAGAACCTCTGATAGAAATCGATCATGCATAAGGGAAACAACTGAGTGATGGCGAGATTCAATATTTCACTCCCACGTCCTCAACAAGATTTGGCAGCTTATACCCAGCCTTATCTTATGGCATATTTGGAAAAAACGAAATCGTAGAATCTTCAAATCATCCTCCTTGAACTGGCAAGAAGTCTGGTCCAAAATCCATTCCAACATTAAGGAAACAATCAACTTACACCCCTGGACGGATCAGGATTTGAAATGCCCACCAAATGACAACATCATTCTCAATACCTGGCAACTCCATCTCTCCCCCTTTCTTTCTTCCCCTTTCTCAGGTAACACTACTAAGATCAACCCCTCCCATTGGGAGGCCCTGTAGGAGGGGTATAATAAAATAAACTTCTATGGATCCTCCAAGGGAAATCTAAGACCCGCAGGTTATGGGGTTTCCATTTGCAACAAAAAAGGAGAGATCCTCCACATATTAGCTGGGAACTTAGGTCATAACACTAACAATGCAGTTGATCTATGGGGATTGTTCAAAGGTATTCAAGCAGCCAAAGAGAAAGGGCTAAACCTCATTATAGCAGAAGGAGATTTACAGATAATCATCAACCTCCTCTCACATCTCCTAAATGGTGCAGAAACAGAAAAGATCTCCCCAAGCTGGAGACTCATGAACGCGTTGATCAAAATAAATTCAATTGTTCAGTCACAGTGGGTAATTCTTCCCTCCCACGTTCGAAGAAAAGCAATCAAGTAGCAGATATGTTGGAAAACTTCGGGGTAGACCTGCAAGAAGGAGACTTTTTTTGTTCTCCTACCTCATGTCCCACTCACCCCTTCGTTGTTGCATGCATAAATACGGCTGACAACAAGTACGAACCCCTGGATGGGGTGCTATTTTAAACAACAAGTGGATGGCCAACTGGGAGGATACCTGGCCACAACTCACGCCACCTCACACCAACTCAACCCACACTCACCTCTGCCTTTACTCCATGCAATTAAAACCTTGTTCAATGCACCCCTGCATTCAATTGCACTCAGATCAATTTAATGCTCTGGCTCTCCAGTTCATGGGATCGGTAAATGCAATGGGCTGGATGCAGGCCCAATCCCATCACCTTGCCTGGTTCAATGGTTTTAGGCCCGAATTTTGGAAAGCCCTGGCTCACTTGAGCTCTCTACCTCCCGCATTTTTCCCTCTTCCTCCATACTACTTACTTCTTTGCCTCTGGTTCAAGTTTCCTCCACCCTTCCACCGTCTTTGGCGCTCTCGGTCTCCCGTGCCTCACACTCTTCCTTCAGTCTGCATTTGCTCTTGGTTTTGGCTCGAACTCTCTCCTTTGCTCAACAGTTGCCTTGATCTCCACCTCTGTTTTTTGGTGTATATCTAAATGCCTCGCCTTCGGGATAAATCTAAGCGAGGGTCAGCCTGGTACGCAACAAGAGGCAGAGGCTCTAGGGGCCATGGAAAGCAGTGTCTTCAAATCTTTCCTCAGGACTTTGCTCGTGCCTCCACCCCGAATCTCCCCCATGCCTCAAATCGTGCCACCTCTCTGGACCACCCTCCTAAATGGGCCACTACACCAAATTTACCTCCCTTGTCTTCTCTGTATGTCTGTAGAGTTGAATGGTTCGATATCCATGGAAATTCCTTGGGCTTTGTGCCAAATCTCATCCCAGAGCCACCATCTCCCCACCAGCCTCCACCTCGCCCTCCTCCACCCTCTGCTCCCCCCATTCCTTCAACCCTTCTCTCTTCTTTGTCCTCCCCCCTCCCCTCTCTCGACTCCTCCTCTCCGTCCTATGATTTTCCTCCACCCCCTTTGCCCTCATTTGCTTGCACCTGGTGCGCTAGGCTGGAACCTATGAAGGACTCTTTGGATTTCATCAAGCGCTCAATTATGGACGTCAATGGCGCCATCAAAGAAATGCAGAACATGGAAGAAGACTAGATTTTTCGTGAGGAGCTTCTGATGTTTCTTCTACGGGATATCCAGAAAATTATTCCGGACACATGAACTCTAGGAAAGGACACTATGCAAGACTGAAGGAACGAGCATCGACCCAACCCCATCTCTGGTTAATTTCATCTTGCTCAAGTTTCCCAAGTTTTATGTCTCTAGACAATATAATTTACAAGGTTTTCGCCCTGTGTGTCTTCTTAGCTCTAAAATTATACAGTTTTTGCTCCTTTCAATTTTTTTATTTTTGCATGGACAGTCTAGCTTACAGGATTCTCTCCCTGTGTGGCTTCCCAGATCTAGGTATTTACAGTTTATGCTCTTTACAGTTATTTAAGTTTTGCATGGACACTTTGAACCTTAATGGCCATGTGGTAGCATTGGGTTCCCACCAAGGCGATGCTGCCACAACCTCTTAGGATAGCATTGTTGATGTTTGGACAACATCGGGAAGACATTCTCTAAAGATAATAATTAATAATATGATTATTAACTATAGTATATAATAAGTAAATAATAATAACAAATAGTTATTGATTATTCAAGGGATGCATCCTTTTATGGATGGTCACCTTATGTTCCCTATATATGGAACACTCATCATTGTAATAATATATCGAATATCTCTTATATCTTATATGAATAAAAACCAACATGGTATCAGAGTAGGACTGGGCTTGACTCCCTCACAGGAGAGCCCAGGAAAATGAGATAGCTAGTTTTCATTTTGTGTGAAGATTGATAAGAGAAGATAGGCCATATGTGTGTGAAGAGTTGAGTTGTTGACCATGATAGGAATTATCCATTATTCTCTTCGTCAAACATGGATGGTCGATTGAAGCATGTCCTCACACAGACTCTGGCCATCCAACGATTTGGTGTTGTGAACACACTTTCCCTTAGCACAATCAAAGTGTTTCTCTACTCTGGATCAACCGACGAGGATGTTAATGTTTGGGAATGAGAAAATCCCATCTACATGAATTAGATGCTGCAATGACCATGTTTCTAAGAGGCCATTGTAGTGTTGTGCCTGGCCACTGTTAAGAATATCCTTTTCGGTA